>JANHGB010041560.1:353-46443 GCA_026283785.1 Coracopsis vasa
GGGTTTGATTCAGCTTGGTCCTGTGCTTCCCAAAGTCTCCTCAGGACCATGCAGCTGATTTGCTGTGTCACTTCTTCAAATAACAAATAACCTTTTCAGAGTCTCACTTCATGACATACTGTCCAGTACCAGTGAGATCATCTTGGTGCTCCTGAACATCTGTCACTCTGTACAATTGCAGTAATGGCTTTTCTTTGTACTTATATTTACATTACTTGCTTTTTGATGGAAACTGCCCATTTTTTTAAATACCTGAGGAAAAAAGTGTTCTTTTACCTAGCCGCTCAGATTTTGGACTTTTTTTTTTTTTACATTAAGAACATATATAACACAAATAGGCGAGGCCTACAGCATATAAAAATAGAATAAAAATAGTATGAGAGCTGCTTGCATTTCTGAGATGAAGTATTTAGAGCTCTTGTCTTTCCCTCTAGGTTTGTCTGTCCTGGAAATCTGCCTAATTATAGCTATGAAACACTTGAATGATGTTTATGAAGGAGAACCCTTTAACTTCCAGATGGTTTACAATGGTGAGAGAAATGCCTGGACCTTACCAACCCTACATCAGTTACTTCCCCTAAGTAACTCACTCACTCTGTTTTTTCCCATGACTGCTACAGAATTCCAGAAGTTCATACAGAGGAAGGCACACTGTATGTACAACTTTGAAAAGCCTGTTGTCATGAAGGTAAGCCTGAAATGTCTTTTTTATTTGTTTTTTTAATTGTAAAGTATTGAGATGTCTTTTATTTCTTAGGGCAGAGATGCTGAGTAGTCAAATGCAGCTCTTGATGCAAGACAGGGCCCTTGAAGGGGTTAGAGCTTGGATCAAGCATCTTGGATGAGAGCTCAAGGCGGTGCCCAGCTGTGAAATTGCTACACTTGGAAGAGTTTAGTACCAGTGTGAAGCCTTTCTCAAGGGAGCTTAACTGACCTGGGATGAGGGTTCATTCAGTGAGACTATCAGAGATGGCTTCCAAAGGAGAGCTTTGTGCATGTGTACAGGTGTCTTCAGTGAGCATGTTCACTTCTGCTCTCCACAGATGACGTCTCCAAAACTTCAATTAACTTTACCCCATCAAAAATTGGCTTTTCTTAATCCAGTAGGTCTGACTGGTGTGTGGAATCAGTCTGCAGTCTGATATGGCCAGCTTGCTCAGACAACTGCAGTCTGAGGTGCAAGCTGGGAACTGTGTTTTGGTTACAAACCATCAGGTGCTGCCTTTTCTGTTGATGAATTAATCCAGTTGTGTGGTCAAAGCTGCCTTCCCTTCTTCCAACTGAGCACACTTGGTTTCCAGTTCGATGTCATTCAACTGGAAATTATGTAATGCTGTGTGCTTGGTGTAGACCTTCCCATTGGGTTTCCCTGAATAACAGCAGCATTCCCAGTTACCTGTACACTGGATTTCAAATATGGTTTCTCTAAGAAGGAAAGTGAATTCTACATCAGCCAGCATAGCTGACATGCTTTGCTATATGTGCAAAGGATGTGAAGTAGACCAGAGCTGTTGTCAAAGAGCTGTTTGGCTCGCACATCACAGGCTTCCCTCAGGACTGTCTCTGGTCATCCAAAATGAGCAATGTCATCTTCCCTCTCTTAATTATTTTTTATTTTGTTTTTAGGCATTTGAACACTTACTACAGCTGGAACTAGTAAGGCCAATAGAAAGACCAAATATACGTGCTCAGCGCGAGTACCTCCTGATGAAGCTGCTGTTGGACAATACTCAGATCATGGATGCCTTGCAGGCGTACCCAAACTGCCCTGTGGACGTGAAGCAGTGGGCAGCCTCATCACTCAGCTGGCTCTGAATTTTCTGGAACTTGCAGCATCACTTTGTGCATCCAAGCTTTTTGAGTTGAATATGAGCTGCAGCAGAGGGCACGTTTTCTCACAGGAGGTAACTTTTTGGAAGAAGCTTTGCTGATTGATGGGGGATTTCTGATGGCCGTAACAGTGATGAAGGGGAATGCTCTGGCAGTTTAGCTCAGCTCAGTGCCAGCTTTTCCTCTGGTGCAGAGCTTCCACTTCATATAAATCTTGAGTCCCTTGGTTTGGGATTGAACGTGTCAGGTGCTGCCTTGGGGCACACCACCGTGGATGCCTGTGAGTCTGGCTTAAACCCCAAGGCACAGTTACCTCTCAAATGCTGTTTGAAGCTCATACTTGGTGTACTTTTCCTTCTCAAATTTGACTTGATGCAGAAAACTTATTAATTAACCTTTAATGACAACAAATGGTGTTTTGGGGTGAAGTACAACCCATCTTGTCCAGGTTATTCAGCTGTTTCTGCAGGGAACAGCCTGCAGGGCCTGTGTCCCCTGTGCTGGGGCAGCTCTGAAACACCAGCAGATCCCCCCAGAGCTTCTGCGGGCTCTGGCTCATTGCTGGGGAGAGAAATCTGTCTGACAGCAGGGGGAAGGAAGGCTCTGTCCAGAAGGTACATGCTACTCCATATGTACTTCAGTGATACCTGTCAGAAGTACACTTCCTCCCAGGTAAGAGTTACCGTTGGTTTGGTACCACAACATGTCACAAAAAGCCTTGCAAATAAAAAAAGTTGCCACAAGATGGTTGTGCAGTACTTACCCAGGCAGGAAAGTGGGTGTTGAGCCAACATGCACCTCCTCACAGCGTGGTGTGGCTCATGCAGTTGAAGGTGTGCCTCTGAAATGGGGATGAAGGGGGGATATGGCTACTTGCCGAGTAGAGAGCGGAGCAGGGAGAAGATGATACCAAGTGTTAAGAGTTACTTTTGTGGAAGTGCTTGGCCATGGGGCTGGAGACAAACCAACAGGTGCCTCAGGTACAACTGCCGAGGGGGCAGAGCTGCTGACATTGGTTGGCCCTGCCTCTGCTCACACTCAGAGTCCTGCTGCTGTGTTTAGGGATGCGACACGGCTGAGGGTTTTCCTCACCCTGTGATGGGAAACAGACACCTGCAGGTGTGGTATGGGAATGTCACATCCGCTGCCAGAGCAACTCACTCAACAGCCTGAGTCCCTTGTACCCACAGGTCCAGAAAGGGCTGATTGGTGAAACTGACCATGTTCAGAAGGGATAATGGGGACTGGCTTTAATTCACGATAAAGGCTTGGGAGGGAGCCCCACCCTTTTAGGGGCAGGAGGCTACCCTGCTGCCCAGGGAGAAGGGAAGGGCTGTGGTAGGGTCCTGGGACAGGAATGGTAGAGGGGTGTGTGGAATTACCGGAGCATTGCTGAAGCCTTCCCATGGCTGCCTCCTACAGGAGGGAGGCCACCCTGGTGCTCACCTCAGAGACTTGGGTCCTGCCCTGTGTGCTGCACTGCTGGTTAAAACCCCTGAGCTGGGAAGTGCCCCCTCCTGAGAGGAGGGTGGGTTCTCCATCTCCAAGGCCAGTCATGATGTAGATTGTGCCTTCGCTTCCCTGCCACATTTTAACTGCGAGATTTTTCCATTCTCTTTGGGTGTTACTTTTGGCCACAAAAAGTACTCTCTGTCCTTCCTATGTCACAATATGAGAAAAGGCATATGCAAGTCATAGTAGTCACATTTTTTATTTTAACTTTTTGGGGGAGTGGGGGAGAAAGAGTATACATTTTTATTTGTACAATATTTAACAATCACTTTATTGAGGGGCAAGGGGGGGTTGGTTTGTTTTTAGTACTTGCAGAAAAAGAGCAAGTACCTTTTGACAGTAGTACAACAACCTGTGCCCAAAACACTGACAAATACAAAGAGTAAAGTTAAAATAATTGCTTACCAAAATCTCAAGAGGTAACGAATAGTATATGGACTGAAACGGCATTAAAAAATAAAAGAAAAAAAAAAAAAACAAACCCAAAAAGAAGTACTGCTGGTTGAGTATCTGAGGTAAATGATGTTCCATCAAGGATGCTACGTCAATCATTTTGCCCAGGAACATATATTGCAGCTTTCTGCACTTTGTACCAAGTGTTCCTAATGAAAGGAAATCCATTAAGAAAGGTTAAAGAGAAGGTGGAGAAAGAGCAAACTAGCAACCCTGGCTGTCCTGTCAAATGCCAGTCAGACCAGAAGGCTGGTGACTGGTCACAATTTAGTGTTAGCGCACCTGACACTGGCATTTGAAAACCACACCAACCTTCTAAAATCTCAACTGGCAGTAGCACAGTGGTGGATTCCAGTCCTCAAGGTGTAGTTTGGAATACCATCACCAGCAACAGCAACTGTGGCATGGGCTCTGATCTGAAACGCTATAGTACAAATTCATGCAGGGTGCAGTACAGAAGCATCTTGCCCTGTAACGTTGCGTGAGGAGTTGTGTAAGGCTGAAGCTTCTGAGTAGGCCAGGACTGCAGCAGGTCTGGGTTGGGGTTTCAGGAGATGTGGCTTAATGCTATGCACAAGGGACAAACTGCTCCTCACCAGCCAGAGGACCCGGTGACCCTCAGGAGCTCATGGCCACAGGACCTCAAGGGACAATGGCCACCACCTGCTGGTATATCACAGCAGACACTCCACTGGCACCAGCCTTACCAAACCCTGCCCTGTACACCTGCACAGTGCCATGGGCTCCTGTGCGAGCGGCTGCACACAGCAGCTCTGGGGACATGGATTATTTTTACCAATCATGTTAAAAGCACTTACTTACACTATAAACACCCTTTTCACATTGACACTGTTAAAACCCAGGAACAGCACAGCATTTAACTAGGGAGAACCAAAGGCAGCTTTAAAACTCAAAGACAAGTTGTCTCGGTTCTCCTGCTGCCTTGTTTGCCACGTGAGGGAGCACAGACCAGTCCCCACCATGTCTGCTGCAGGCACCTGCAGCCGCTGAAGTTTGAGGGGTGACATAACGATGATGCA
Organism: Coracopsis vasa; assembly: GCA_026283785.1. Taxonomy (NCBI): domain Eukaryota; kingdom Metazoa; phylum Chordata; class Aves; order Psittaciformes; family Psittacidae; genus Coracopsis; species Coracopsis vasa. The sequence continues at coordinate 5,189 of JANHGB010041560.1, forward strand.
TGTTTTATACCCAACCAATTTTTCCATTGGATCTTGAGTAACACATTATTAACCAATCTGCATTGACTCCAGTTTTGCTAGTGAAAGGGTTACAACTCATTGGGAGCACCAGCAATGTATGAATGGGTTCTTACTTGTTCAGAACTCAGCAGCTACGTTCACCTCCTACTGTGTGCATAAAGTAACATTCCTGGATTAAAAATGGAAGCTAAAGGAAAGCATCAATCTAAGAAGTGGCCGCAAACTAGGTTTCTTTCTTTTTATAGCCAAGCTGAGCACCACCAAGTTGCACCAGAGCACGTTTCCCCTGCTGCAGGACAGCACAGGCCAGGCAGGCAGCACTGCTGCACCCTTCTCCCCTCCCTGCCACCAGCCAACACTACCCTAGGTCCTGTTCACCCATAAAGTTTCTTACTGTTCCTAGAAGGTCAGTTTGTGTACTTGTAAAACAGAGTACCTGTGGCTGCATGGATCAGTTTTCACACAGCATTCCCAGTGAGCTCCTCACTGCAGCATTAGCAGCTTCTTTCAAAAGACGCTGAACACACGATGTAAAAAACAAAGAAAACACTGAGGGAGCACACAGCACACTATCAGCTCTTGTCGGTTCTGCACTCTAGAGGTTTATAAAGCTTATTTTACTTGGAAGTTTGTGTAAAGGATCAAATAAGTGTAGTCAAACAGAACTTCTGAGAAGCGCTTTGGCACCTACCAACCTACCAGTCGCTTTGCAATTTAAATAAGGCCCAACTTCCTAAACGCAAAAAGAAAGTTAGAGTTGTAAAAGCAATTTCACTGGATTTTCCTCAGTTTCTGAGAGTCTATGCTATGGACACTGGTATTCGTTACCTCTAAATAGTCACTGTATATTTTAAGTTATAGCTAAATTATCCCTGAAATTTGTAAGCATTCATAATCTGAAACCTGTGGCTAGCATTTTTCACGTGACTCCAGGACAAACCTGCACCTGCAAACGACATCGAGTCTCACTGATAAGATGGCACCAAGTGTTAAGTAGATCTCAAAGCAGAGGGTAAAGAATTTGGGGTAACTGAGCTTCCTGAGGTGATCCTGAAACAGCGATACAGAACCCACTGCATACTGTTTAGTGAAACAGAAAACACGCTATGCAGACCTTGTCACAAACATAAATAGGAAAAAGACTTTTTTAAAAAAAGAACAAGAATTCAGAGCTTTCCAGTGTCACAGCTCACAGAAAATTAAAAAAGTCATGCTTAAGTTTTCAAATATTCCTCAGACACAGCAAACCTAAATAGTATTCAGTTAAATAAATGCATGAGATACTCTGGGAAGCAGAGGTAAGAGAAAAGCTTTAAACTAAAAGAGGAAGGAAAATTTTGTTTCAATAAACAGCACTTTTTTTTTTTTTTATACACAACAAGCTAGTACAAGGAAAGGCTAAAACACTGCTTTAGGAATGGCCATTTACTATCGGCACGAAGCATAGCTTACCCTTTTTAAATAACACAGTGAATTTGCAATACATAATTTACAAAACACGGATCGATTTATTCAAATTTTGTTAGTGTTGTCAATCTCGTAATTTAGCAGAGGTGGAACTGAGGTATACCTTGTTGAGGGAGGTTAAGTAATACTTGGAAGCCTCTTTGCTATAACCCACTTGATTACTTTTGTTTATGTACACAGAACAGCAGCACACTAAACATTCACAAGCTGTGTCATAGTCGCATTACAATAGTCATTTTTATAAACAACGGCAAATGCAATAAAAACAAGTTACCCTTTTTTTTTTAAATCTGAAATGAAATGTTTGATTTAAAAAAAATAACAGTAGTTCATTTAAGGAATTAGTCTCTTCTGACAGGTATTAAGAAATCGGGCGTCAGTTTTTAAAATGCTTGATTAGCCAGAACAGCTCTGTATTCTTCATGTAAGTTCCTTAACCGCATGTCACCGTTTCTCAGTCACATGTCCTTCAGGTGTACACAGGGAATGCAGAAAGTCTCACGGATCCGTGTTTGGGAGGAGGAAGGGGAAAATAAAGGAAAAACACCTCTTAATGCTGTTCCAGAGAGACTTACCATTCTTCTCACGCGGCAAACAGTAATGACGCGAGCAGTCCCCTTAGCTTTAGCAGCTCCAGTGAAGAGTCCGGTGGTCAGTTCCGTGACCAGTGCAACTATCTATCATAGACTGGATTCTTTGGGAGGAAAGTCAACATTTGTCACCATCGTGACCACAGTCACAATATCCTCTGTTGTTATAATGTTAGTTAATTTTTGCATCTGAATAATACGTTCTTCTACGCAGCCTGCTGACAACCTGGCTTCTGCATCATGATCCCAGCATTCCTCTATGGTTTCACAAAGCATTGCCATTCCCTGTGGGCAAACAAAGCAAAGTAAAAAAAGAATGGTATACACGGTTAGCAGCAAGTTTTAAGAAGTGATCAGAATCTAGCAATTTAATAGAAAACTGCATTTCCACAGAATCACAGAATGGTTTGGGTTGGAAGGGACCTTAAATCTCATCCAGTTCCAACCCCCTGCCATGGGCAGGGACACCTTCCACTTGACCAGGCTGCTCAAAGCCCCATCCAACCTAGCTTTGAACACTGCCAGGGATGGGGCAGCCACAGCTTCTCTGGGCAACCTGTGCCAGTGCCTCACCATCCTCACAGCGAAGAACTTCTTCCTCATACTGAATTTAAACCACTCCTCTCCAGCCTTCTTGTCACCCCCTTCAGGTACTGGAAGCTGCTGTAAGCTCTCTTTGGAGCCTTCTCTTCTCCAGGCTGAACAAGCCCAGCTCTCTCATCCTCTCTCCATAGGAGAGGTGCTCCAGACCTTGGAGCATCTTCGTGGCTTCCTCTGGACTTGCTCCAACAGGTCGACATTACTCTTGCTCCCCCGAGCAGTGCTGGGAATCAACAGTGGTGTTACTGCAAGTCTCTAGCCACAAAGAAGACCTGGGAAGCATACTATTCCTCCCTAACTAATCCCAGATATTTCTCATGTAACACTGCTTATCCTATGCAGCAGTGTTCAGTTTATAGCATTCCTGTAGTAATCAAGACTATTAGTTCTTAAATATACTAACTTGTGCATTCAAAAGTAACCCTCAAAAATCTTTCATCAAAATAGTGAAAAATAAATAAAATTTTTAAAAAATCACTCTCTAATCACTCAGAATATTTTAAGATTAAGAACATCCCAGTTTACAGTCCATTTATTTCTTACTGGAATTACTAAACTTACATTCTTCCTTAAAGGCAGTATTATGAACAGAACACCGGATTAACAAAATTTGAAATTCAAATCCTGACAGAACACTGCAGAATGTGGTTGTGTAATGACTTACAGCATGTTTTTGCCAGCATTCTCTTAAAACAGGTCTTTTCTTTTTATGAACTACAACTTCCTGCATGTCTTCAAGAGAGGGATGCTGTCCAATTTCTTCCTCAAATGGCAACATGTACTCATCTACTGGGCCTAAAGATAAAAGAAAAAATTTAACCCACAAATTTTGCTTAAAAAAACCCAACAAAACCCAAAAAATCCTCTAATATCCGAGCAGTGCCATCCACAGTGAGACTCTTTGGAAGCAGTTTGCTTCCCGCTGCCATTCAAGGCTCATCCTGTGGCAGGTTAGCAGCAAGCAGTGACTAAGATTCCACGTAAGCGCAGTAGCATTTTCAGGAGCTACCAGCCTCTGCTCCCCGGCGTGTGGCAGCCGAGTGCAGCTCCCGGCCCGGCTCCCCTGCAGCTGAAACCTTGGAAGCACACGGGCGGAGGGGGGCGCTCGGATCCAAGGCTTCTCCCCCACCTCTGCCAACAAATCCCAGCCGGGGGAAGAGACATCTTCGTCCCTCACGCAAGCGCGGGCTCCCGCGGTGTCTCATTACCAAGCAGGCGCCCGATCGCCGCTTTTGAGTGTCACCAATACCACAGATGCTACAAAAGACAAGTTTACAACAGCAACTGATGCATCCCTCTGCAAAAGAAGCATGCTGCCGCCTCCTTCAATCCCCACAGGCGAGGACGTAACCGCTCCTGTTGAAAGCTAAGCCTAATGCTCATCATTAACTGAATGAGAGCGACAAGGGTTACTGGCTGAACGGTAAGTTACATAATTATAGGTCACTGTAATACAGATTTTACACACTCAGATAAATGTCTGAAAAAAATGAAGGGGAAGAGAGAAGAAATGAATGTACACTATGGATGAGGCCAGTGAAACAAACCAGACACCTTCTGAAAAACATAACAAACTCCAAACAAACACATTTGCAGAGTGAAAACAGCAGCTGTGACTGCAGAGCTACACCGGGCATGTTTCAGGAAGCTTGCTCTCCTTCACTGAGGTCTCCTTTACCTTCTGGAGTAATAACCACAATGCCAGAGACCTCTATGACAGATCTCCAATATCCTATTGTATGTACGTATGTTTTACAGTACATGAAAAATCGATACAGAATGCAAGGCAGCCTCAGAGATGTGTGCAAGATTGTGTCAATCCTGTTAGTAAACAGGTTAACATTTTTAAAAGGGTAAAATCTCCCCAGTGGCTTCTACTCCACGAGGAAATGTCTGAAGCAGAAAAGCACTGCTTGGAGCAGAAAAAGAGAGTGTGGCCATGTGCTGATCTGCTGAGAAATCCAACCCATCTTGGATTTTCACACAGATAGCTGTCAGCTACACTGGGCTCCAGCAGAGGACCTCACAACAATCATCGTAAGCTTGTCTTACTAGCCCAACTGAGTCAGTCAGCTTTACTTAGTTGAATTTAGCTGCTTCAGACTGTACTGAAAATGCAACTTTCTCCCAGACAAAAAACGGTTTTGAGCCCTTTTATCTTGTTCTCGATTAACCCTGACTTATTCTGGGCACCCAAAAAAGATTCCATTCACAAAAGTTAAAGACTATACATACTTGAAAAGGGTTTCTTTTCTTGGTAGCTAAAAAAGTGGATCCAACAGTCTGCTTTATGAGAAAAACACCTGTGATGAACCCATAGCTAACAAGTATCAGCTGTGGATTTGTCAGACCTTGCTGTATTTTCAATCTTTAAGCTATTGACAATTATCGAGAAGTTCTGACATCCGTATGAGCTGAACCAATGTTAACATCAGTGACAATGAAGACAAAGTGAGGGCAGGGAAGCTCTGAACCTACATGGAACAGGCTCACTCAGGCACCTACGGTTAAACCAGGCACAGCAACTTTTCTATGTCCTGCTGCTGACAGCTGACCTCCTTATGCACTGAGGAGCAGTTTCCTATGATGAAGGGCCAATGGGGAATCTTGCATATGCTGATGAGCAGCTAGAAAATGGTTACCCTCATCAATGCTCTCTGCAATAAAATATATGTCAACCTATGAAAAATTCTTCATGTCTTTCAGCCTTGTAATTCCCTCACTGACAATCTTTGACATTAGGAAGTGTTTACGCCTGTCTTCCACAGACAACACTAAGAGGCAGGTTGTTCTCCAGACACTAAGGTATACAGCAGGAGACATCAGTTTCTCAGCAGGTGCTGGTGGGATATCTCTGTTACTAAGGTTAATCTCATCTGAGCTTTTGTTTATGAAAAGAAGCAATACCTCTAAATAAACTGATTGGCACTGAAACTGTCAAGCTGAACTTGTAAGAAATCGAACATACGAGGTTGGGCATTCCACAGTAAATCTCCCTCTCCCTTACCATGACCAGCTGGAGAAATGCAACAGGTATCCATGTATCAAGGGACATCAAGTACTGAAGAGACTAAATTATGAAGTGACTACATGTTATTGGTGTTGCATTCATTTCCCCACAAAACTACCACCCTTATGAAATTTTATTACATACATCTAATCCATCTGCCAGTTTCCTGCTTTAAATATACCTCTCACAAATTACACGAAATATTTACACAAATTGAATATATTCCTTACCATCTGAGGCGGTACAGCGTGATGCCAATTCCCAGAGGACTAATCCCATGGCATACATATCTATTCTCAAAAACGCATCCCTTTGGAAGTTTATAGCCCCTTCGAGTACCTCAGGAGCCATATACCTTCGTGTACCAACCTTGAAAGACAATAAAGCACAAAAACTTGTACACCAAGAATCAAACAACACCATTATTACCACACTACCTAGTGCTGTTGTAATAATGCTGGAGACCAGCACCATTTTTTGGTCAAAGATTAGAAAACAGCCATGGTTATCCTCGCTTAGGACTAAATCTTGGCAGTTTCTTGTATCCTTACATCCAAGTGTAGGTAAAAGGAATTAGAAAGAATCATATAGAATGGGCCCTATAAAGGATACAAAGCAGGAAAATCTGAACAGATTTAAAAATAAGACATCTGTGTAACAATTCAAGATATTTGCCATTGCCGTCCCATAGTTGATCTACTTGAACATGCCTTTTCTTATTGCAGGTGGGCTGGGCTAGACAACATTTAACAGTCCCTTCTAACCCAAACCATTCTATGATTCTGTGATTTTCCAGATTACAGGAAGGCAACTAGTCTGATTTTTTCATGTCATAAGGACATGAAAGGTGCTTTTGTTCCTCCCCGTGTCAGGAGCAGTAATAAGAGGAAAACTAGCTAGCAGAGTGCAATTTATACTGAGAAAGTTACATGAAGTCACTTGCACAAAACTGGCTATTAAAACTTCAGGGATATCCATTCTGTGTGACTACAGTCAATGATGAAATTATGTCCTCCAAATAAATCAGAACTTGTCTGGTGCCGGAACAGGATTTTCTTCACTATTTAAACCTTTGCAGTAATAGCTATGTTTCTCTTCAGCAGTTTTACCGAGGTTTTATAATCATACTGTATGGCTTTTGTTTTTGCCACTCAACAATGAAATGTGGCCTTCTGCCTAAAATTAAACATACTTAGTTTTCCAGAAACTATAATGCTCTAAGGTCAAGTTTGTTATTTTAAAGGTACATGGTACTAAAACAGCTTCCTGCTGCATGACCAGTGCTTGATTAGTACTGTTGTCATTTTAGGAAAGTGACTGTTGCTAGGTGAGAAAGTTAGAAACTGGCTGCCAGTGTCATTCCTCAGTTTCTGAACAGTGTCTCAGAACAATTAATAAAACATGGCAAATAGATCAAATCCTCTAGGAAGAACAAAAACAAGGGGAGAGACAAAAGCCATGTAATAAGATGGGGGGAAGGCTGTGATCTGTAATTATCTAAACTGTTTCATTTGTAGCTTGTGAGAAGAAAACATAAATCATCACATTCCTTAAAGGTCAACAAAGACAAGGTTGATGATACAATATCCTGTGCATGAAGAACACCTGAACTGTTGATTTCCATTCACGTGCAATTAACAGTTGTAACATTTATGTAAATAAATCAGCGTTTACCTGTCCATGTGTATCCCCTGCAGATTTTCCAGCCTCAAACTTTAAAGCTAGACCGAAATCAGCAATACAAGCTGTAAGATTATTTTTCAGCAGCACATTCTTGCTTTTGATGTCCCTTTCAAGTTAAGGAGAAAAAAAAAACAACTGAGATCTAGAACATGAAATACATAAAGTTCTAAGAAAAAAGTAAAACAATAAACCCCAAAACGTTATAATGCAAAAGGCAATAAAGTTATAAATAAGCATTCCATTTAAACAAAAAAAAACCAACAAAAAACCTAGGAGTACACTTACACAACTTTATTCTTATGAAAATATATGAGACAGCAACTATCACTTTATGCTTAAAATACACACAGATTTATAAGCATGTTATAGAACAGAAACAGAATAAAGAGTTATTGCAGGCTTCAATTACAACTACATTTTGTTTGTTTAAATAACATGAGACAAAACACTTTGGGAAAAAAAAAAGAATCTTCATTGTTTCTAACTAGGAGATACATCATCTCCTACAGAAAAAAAAGGTAATGGACAGATTCCCATCTGTCCTGTGTATACCATTCCCTCCCCCTTTATACTTCTCCCCCACACTCCTTTTACCATCAGTCAAGCAGTTTTGCCATGACATTACAAATTCTGCAGAATCTTTATTTCTCTTACTCTGTATCTCCATCCTTTCACTTTGGTTACCACTATCATTTCAGCTCTCTACTTCTATAAATAGTGTTCTGTATTTACCTCATTTAAAAAAAATCCAGCAATTACACTCAACAATAAGGCATAACACTGCTTACAGTAACAGTTTCTGTTTGAAGCAGTCAGCATCACCTAAAGTTATGTATGTTAAGTGTTTAAGTTGTTTCAGATAGCTGTAATGCTTATTATTTCATATACCACATAGGGTACTTAATTAACTGTATAGAAAATGAAATTGTGACATTATCACAATCACCACATCAAGGTCTATAAACCATCAGCTAGATCTCTGTTTAAGCTGAATAGGTTTTTCTTATGAGGCTCTCAACAATTCTGGAAGGAAGGTATCAGAGAGTAATCATTTAAATACTTCCTCTCTATCCATGTTTCATATCCTTTAGCTCAAAGTTGAATACTAACAATCACGTGAAAACATTATAGATATACTATACCTATGTGAGATGGCAGGCTTATGTCCATCTTTTAGCCCTGGTATATCCTCATGAAGATAAGCCAAGCCTCTAGCCATAGTCTGAGCTATGTGACAGAGCTCGTTCCAAGAAACCACGTTAGCCTTGAGAAAGTCTGTTAATGAACCCTGCATAGGAAAAAACAGCAAAACCAGAATATCACCAATTACAGGACCAATTTCATTCTCATCTACTTATAAAGAAAAATTCTAGTTGGCCTCCATCACTGAGGAACACAATGCACCTGGCTGCCTTTCTCTGTTTTCTGATAGACCATGTAATTATACACATACATACACAAACAACTGCTAGTTTAAACAACAAAAAAATAACCTTTGCATTGTCTCTAGTCCATGAATAGAATCAAGGTGCCTCTACACGTCACCTCTACAAGCAAGAGGTGCAGTGAACTCAAGTACAGTGGCACACTTGACAACGAACTGCACTTAGCTGTGTCAGAAACGGGAGCTAGACTTCAGACATTTAAACTCTTTATAAGGAGAACGCTGTTTTTACAAGCATGATTTATCATCTTCCAGGAACAGGAAATTACAGGTTAGATTCACCTTCAAGAATCTTACTGAACTGTGTACAACCATTCTTTAAGAGCTTTAATAGCCTGTCTTTTCTTGTGGACCAACAAGAGTAAATTCCAGTTTCACAACATAGTTTCAGAGTGAAACATAGACTCTGAATAAATATAAAGAGATAATATAAAGTAAAATTTATTCAACATAAAGCTCTTCTCTTCAAAGTCACTTCTATAGCGCAATCTATACACACGTTTTCACAGATTTACATATTATCCAGATTGTGAGATGTCACTGTGTCACATGATGCTGTGTGAAAAGCCAAAAGGGAAAAATGAACAAAGAGCTGTCAAAGTGTAGAGGCTATACTTCAAAAATAAAATTAAAAATCCTATTTTCCATCAGTCATATCAGATGCCATCTTTCCAACAGAAACAGGATTTTTTTTAAATTCTTACAGAAAAAAAACCCCAAGAAATAGCAATAACCTTTCAGAAAGGCAAATTAGTTTGATATTATCTACTTATCATGGAGATCTGTCAAAAAATGTAAACAGTTGCATAGTTCTAGTCTTCTAAATTATTAGAGCAGAGGCATAAGTGGGACAAAAATGACAGGATGAAGTATTTAACATTCAGTACTAGAAATATGATCTATGACCTAACCTTAATGCATTAAAATGTCCCTATTTTCTCAAGTCTGCTACAGGTAACATCTTCCTAGAGCCTCCCTGCTGTGCCACTGCTAAGTTTAAGTTAGGGTATCTTGGCTTCCTCCCTCGTTTTGTACTTAAATCTCTGTGACAGTTATATGCATTTTAAAAAAATATCTAAGTGGCTAAAATAAAACAGTGAACATATTCTTATTACACTTATTAATGTTTCTTACCATGGTTATAATGATAGAATGGATACATACTACTTCACTCTTACAGACTCAAATCAACTAACACAAGTAAAACAAAAATAAAAACCCAAAGTCTCTGCAAGATGCAGTTTATTGAATTTATACATGTTTAGATGGGATATATTAAAAAATACATGTTCTAAAAAGCAAAAAAAGTAGAATTTTTTTTGTTTCAATAACATCTCCTCTTAAATCCAGCATCTCCTCATAGCCAATGAAAAGAGACAAGCTAAGAGTAAGCAAAAACTATTTTAAATTTTATTTCTTAGCTGTCTCAAGTTCACATTTGTAAGAAATTTCTTCCTCTGCCATAATCATAAAATAAAAGAGCTATGCTGAGAACTAAACATACCTTCTCATGAAATGCTGTAATTAACCAGAGATCAACATCAATGCTAGTGCCTCGCTTCTCTGCGCCAATGAACTGCAAAATATTGTCATGTTTCATCCCAGGTAAACTGTAAATTTCATATTCGTTCTGCCATGACTGTTTGTCCTTTAAACAAAGAACACAAACCACATTAATACCACAATAATGAATACAAGAGGTACTTGAGGTACTTTCCCTGACAGATGTTACCACCTACAATTTACCATGCATTTGTAAGTGACCTGTCAAAATAACTAAAACCTTTTTCTGGGGGGCAAAGACAGGATTTACAGGGCAAAGAAAGCATGCATAGTGTATGGTATTAACATTAAAAATTATAAATGTTTACACTGATAACTATTTATGCTACAAACTACTGATCTAACATATAAAGAAATGATGAAAAACTGTCTTAACATGTATTACATATCCACATCTAGTAGAAAATTGTCTGAAAAAACTTAATTTGTTGTAAACAAATCATCATCTGCTGAAAACAACCTTAGCTATCACAGGTATGAACCACTGAAACACAGAAATCTGTAGATCAGGACTGAAGTCTACATAAAGCAAATCATTACAATATCTTTCATCTTAAGAGCATAGTTCAATTTTTGTATTTTATAAATCTGTAAGAACCCCATAAAGAATTAGAAACAGGTTTTCCTTTATTAAAGATAACAAAGTCTCAGATATAGCATATGTTGTGCTGATGGCCAAAACCAGCATAAATACACGCCTTTTCTCCCAGAAGGATAAGAAACTGCAGATGTATTTATTCAGCAAGTCACACTTGGTTAATCATCAGAAAACACAAGCACATTTCTTCACCTCAAACAGCAGTGGCTATTTTTAATTAATTTAAAATCTATCCTAATATAATTGCATATGATCACTTTGTGTTCTTTAACTAGACTGGACCTGAAAATTATGAGCAAAATCTATTCTAAACATAGCTTTTAGAGGGTATTCGCTGGGAAGTAAATATTTCAATTATATTTAATTTGAGCAATCACTTTACAGGTTTGCATTTCAGGACATTCCTTCCAGGTACAATTTAATTTGAAAAATATTGTCAAGTTTATCTCAACTGATCAAAAGATGTGTGAGACCTACTTAAAACTACTCATGCCAAATAAGTATTTTTATGACTAGAAGTATGAAAGTTTCACTGAGCTTACTTCAGTAATAATCTTGCTGCATTAAAATACTTACTTTAATTTAATAAAGCTCTATCTGCCCATTTTTCAGCTCAACATTTCCATCTAGATTTACATTATATATTGAAAGATTTCTAAAAAAGCCTCTTATTGTGACTAGAAAAGCTGTTTATCATCATGATGTTACAAGCAACACAGGCCATTAAGAACTTCTGCTCACCTGAACAGGGAATATTTTGACTGCAACATACTCATTTAGTAGTTGAGCTTTCCATACGCAACCAAATCTTCCCCTAGCTTTGATCTCTAGTAACTGCAATGGCTTCAAACCCATCAATGGTGAAGGTGGTGGTGGTCCAGGATCCTGAAATCAGGTTAAACTCATTAATGAATTTAGTTATTATATGTGCTACCTGTGATGACAGCCCTAAAAATAAATGCTTGTGAACTGCAAGAGATTTGTATTATGCACCAAACCCCCCTTACATCATATTATCTCAAAACAAACCAGAAACAACCCAGCAGCCCTTCTCTGCAGGAAAGTAAAATGAAATTGTAAAACATGCTCAGAATTAATGTGCAAGCGACAGCATACCAACAGTTACAGTATAAATCTAACCACGTGTAAAAGCAGAGCAGAAATGAAGGAAAAAAGATAATCAAGCTTTACTTGTTACTTTTTTCAAGAGAATCAAAATAAGCACCTTTGATACATTTAAGGCTTGGTTGGTTTGTTTGTTTATTGGACATACATGTGATCCTTTCAAACCTTCAGTTCAATGACCTGGTGACTTGACTCTACAAAGCCATTAACTCCATTTCTGAGTAACTGACTCTGCACCCCTCAGACATCATCTGGGAAGCAGGTGAGGTCTACATCAGCAGATTGGATGGGGGCAGCAGTGCGGAGCTGGAGTGTGTCCCCTCGCTGTCTGCAGTGACCACATACTGGTTGAGTTCTCACACGCCATCTGAGCTGACACCAGCACAGCTCTCTAATTCAGTAATTCCACTGTTTATGGGAGACATGAGGTTGCAAACCAAGATGAGGGTAGGCCATGCTACTACAAGGTCCTCCAGTACATCACTAACTTATTTTTTCATTCAGGAACCACTGAAGCACATGCATAGAGCAGGCGTTTGGCACAGGAAACCAAGTAACATCACCTTCAGTCAGCCCTCCAAGCTACACTAATGGTGGTGTGAAGAATGACAGCACCAATGCTTCAACCTACCAATCCATTTTGACCGCTCTCAACTTTTGCTAATGTAGATAGCTGATAACTTACTGAACTGCAAGTACTTGGCTGTACCCCAGAAACAGAACTAGAATTAAATTTAAGAGATTACCTTGTCATATCTCACAGTGTTTGTACTCTATTGAGGGGCCAGCCCAACAGTTGCTGTTCAAATATGACAGCACAGGCTAGGAAGCACAATTGCAAGCAAGACAGAGCTTCCATGCAGCTATCCATATAACCACCAGTATTACTTCAGATCTACCCTGTATTTTGTATTTTATACATCTCTTACATATTCTGTACCATACATATTATCTGACTGTAACAAGTAGATTTTTTAACTTTGTTGCCAAAGACATGCTTCTGTCTGGGCTGTCCCTTTTTCTCCAACTTTTCATGGTGGATTAGTTGTACTTACGTAAGCTTCTTCCCTACCATGAACAAACGCATCAGACCCATATACAAATGCTTTTGCATGGAAGAATGTCACCCTATGCACAGAACACGATTGTCTTCTGCATGATCCCTGTTTTTTGCAGGAAAATAAGTTCTGGTGTATAGTGGTCACCAAGCAGAATTACCAACACTGTCAACACAAGACACAGCTCCACCTTCCTTTTGCAGTCCCCCAGATAAGTTTAAACCACGATTTGCTCTTCAGTCCAAATTTCTACAGAGAACTGTCGATGTCAGTGGAAGGGGTGATAGCTTGGGAGCACACTGCCAGATCACACAGATGGGAAGAGGATGAGTGGCTGCTTTTACTGGCAGTGCAGGACTATGGAGACCAGAAAACTGCACCACAATTCTCAGTATCACATATAAAAGAAACAAACATACAAACGAAAGTTAGGTGTCGCTTTTAAATGATATCCACACTGCAAAATACAATTAAAAAAAACCTCAAAAGTCTACAGTTCAAAAAAGTCTCCAAAACATATGTTTGGCTTCTCAGCTTTTTCCAAAAGCAGTCCCAGCTGTAATACTGTTTTAAAGAGAAAGAATGAAAAACACTGGAAGAGCTGCTTCTACAAAACAAATGAGAGTACTCTAAAGTTAAGTATTAGAGCACTTCAGTGAACAACAAAAAATCTTGTGCATGTTAAAGACACATTTTCTGAAGAACCATGGTTTTAAGTATACTTTACTATTTCGAGAATGGAGACAAGTGCTTCTGTATTGAACACAGAATTTTGAGTTGTTTAAGTGCAGGAACAAAATAACCATTCTCTTGTTTCTTATTAAGCAACAAATACATCCTTAAAGAATAACAAGCTTTGAGGAGAGACAGAGTTACAGCAATTTAAAGAAGCTGTAACCTAATTCCACAAATTAGTAACTCTAAAAGAAACTATAATGTTTTAAATTCAAATTAACAGACACATTACAATACTACCTTCAAACAAATATGAAATCGTTTTGCAAATGTGACAGGAACAGATGCTTAAATTTGTTACATCAAAATTGCTGGGTTTAAAGTGGACAAGCAAAAATACAGAAAATGAAGTTTCAGAGTTAAGTTTTCCCTCCCACGCTGACTTTCATTCAGTGCCAAAGCCCTTTATATGAATATTCCAGGCACCAGGGAAATCACTGTCCTTAATTTGTAATAGTTACAGTTCCAAGTGAAACTGGAAACAAGATGCCCAAATCTACTCACAAAAGCCGACTAACTCTTAGCTGTTATTTTAAAGAATCCTGAGCACTGTGCAGCATCTGGGGATTTAACATCAGTTAATTAAACAAGCTTTTAAAGTTTTGACCCTAGCAACTTGCCTAAATTGAGAGAACAATTTATGGGAAGTAACCCCAAATCTCACTTTGCTTTAGTAGCTAGAACCTCCCTTCCTTTCTATACCCTCCACCAAAAAAAATCTGCTGACATTCTGAAGCACACTAGAATATTTTTTTCTTGCCAATCAAGCAAATGATCACTTACTAGTTCTCAAATATTTTATGAAAACAGTTGCAGTATCTGTCATGAGAAAAGGCACTAACTCCTCAATAAGTGGCCAGCGATAGCTGGTGCTTTTTACTTTCACATTAGACCATGATACTTCTCATATACCTGAATTTCTTATTTTCTAAAAACGCTGGCATTTCAAAGTATTTTCCCACTACCTTACACAGTAACCTCCTGTGGCTCTCTGCACATTTCCCTTTCGTGTTGAAACATTTCTATGAAGTCAGAACTTTCGATGTGCTTATGAAGCAGCAACACACACCCACACACATAAATCATAACAAAGCCAGATTTAAAATGGAAAGTGTAATTGCCTTCTGTTAACATAACTAAAAAGAATAGTTTTTCAGTTTATTATTTTAACAACTTTGTTAAAATAAACAGGCATTTACTCTAAATCTACAGGTACTATTTTTGTACAGCAACATTCCTTCGCAATATTTTCAACTTGCTCTAATTCTAAGCAAAAATGTTTAACATGCCACAGGCATAATTACTTTTGTATGGCTTTTTAAAATCATCTCTGTGGTGCCAAAGATGATGATATAATGTGAGTATAGATATAATGTGGATATATTAGTCTAACAGCTCGCCACAGCTGTCAAAAAATCAGCACCCAATTTTCCGTTCCTGAACCTTCCCTGTCCCTTTCCTTGGACCGATTCTGGCACTGGCTTGACCATACCACAAATCAAGGCAATACGCTATACTGCCAGAAAGCTTTTCTTTTTCGGGGTTTATTTTTGTGGGTTTGTGTGTGTGTGTGTGTGTCTGTGTGTGTGTGTGTGTGTTTTCTGTTTGCTTGGTTTTTTGTTGTTTGGCTGGTTGGTTGGTTTTTTGTTTTTGTTTTGGTTTTGTTTTTAAAACCAGGTTAGCTTTCAGATAGTTTGGCAAATTGAATCAGTTTGCAACAACATCCAGGTTAAGGCAAAAAGCACTGCAAGGCAGAGGAAGAGGGCCTCCCTCTTTTGGGAGCAGTGAGCCACTGGCCCCTCTCACTTTGTCCACACTGTATCTTCTCAAAGCCACTCTCTGTCCTAACCCTAGGGCAGTTCACAAAGGCAGCAGGAGCAGGAACACTCCTGCCACATAACCATCTACTGCCAGGGGAAAATGAGAAGCAGCTATGTCTGCAAAAAGTACTTCAACTGACAAAGTCATATGATGCATTCTACTCAGACAACTAAGTTTTACTCTTCCTGTAGCTCAATGCCGTCAATCATTAACACCGTTAAGTTCAGGTTGCATGTTCATCTCAAAATCATGGACATCTAGTTATGCTGTACACTTCAGGGTTTTCAAATCTCAAGTAAGACTTTTGGTTCTGATTTTTATAGCTGGGAATTGCAGTCAGCTGCCAGGTAGTGCATACGAGTCATACCAGAAAAAGAACAGAGGGAAAATATATTCATGAAAGAATGGTAACTTACAGAAATAGGTTTCCTTAAGTGCCTTCAAGAATAGTTTTTAAGATCAAAGAGAAGCTTAACAAACATGAAACTACAAATCCCTTCCAAATATGACCAACTAAACAGATTGTTTAAGGACCTGCCCCAACACAGTCTGTCAGCACTTGGGTTTATCTCCAGTTATGTCTTTCATATGGCAACTGAATCAGGTGACTCACCATGTACAACAAAGTGTAAAAAAAAGACCAATTAGCCAAACAGGGCTGTACACAGACACATTTCCCTTTCCTGGCTCCAAAATATAAACAAGTTCTCAAAATTCCTGACCACATGCAAGTTTTGTTAAATGGTGCAGTATTTCCCCTTGGTTATATTTACTTTACAGCTTATATTGTGAATCACTTACTGGTTTAAAGCCATTCCCCCTTGTCCTATCCCTACAGGCCCTTGTAAAAAAGTCTCAAGCTTTCCTGTCAGCCCACTTAGGTACTAGAAGGGAATAGGGTAGAAAAGTTCTCACTGAAAAAGTCTGATACAAACTATCTTGGTTGCTTTCTCCCTTTCTAGTTTGGGTCTGGTTCATTTTCACCAGCTGATCTGTAAAGTTAAGATCCAAATATTGTAAAAGGAGTCAGAATTCTTAAATTTTGTCGCTATTCTAAAATTGACTACAATTTGTATTAAACTACATTTCTTTTAAATAGCATCAATTTTTCTCTTTTTTCACTCCAAAAAATCCTCTCTTTTCTCACATATTGCAAACATATTCTTTAAAGTAATATAAACAAAGTAGTTATTTGTAGTGAAGGTACTTCAGCTTCCTCCCTAACTGAAATTATGCCAACTGAAGAAAAACAGTAATACGAACAGAAGGAACTCTGTTAACTCTTTACAGATGCAAGATATTCAGGAAGATATCATTTCCATTCTATTTTCTTCTAAGTTACGAGGCATTACAGCTATTAGAGAATTAAAGGGACAATGGAAACTGAGCATTCATATTACAATTCAAATCTTGACTTTTTCAATATTCAATTTAAAAGTCTAGCAATAATGACCAGATTTCTGAACTAACAGTTTTCAGTTACTTGCATTTTCACAGGAAGTATCAGTAGTTTAATACAAGTAAAAATAACTTTCGGGCAGTGCGAAAGACGAATTAGAGACTTAATGGTGAGAGAGTATTTTTCTTCAGGTAATCTATTCCTTCAAGCTCCTGAATCACAAAAAAAACGATCACATCACTCAAATCACAACACGAAGACCACACACCTCAAACAGCTATTGGCATTTCACGGGTGGGAGATGACAACAGACACCCAAACACAGGACAGGAGTGGGCAGGATGTACCATGTACTTTCAGAGCAGCCTACCACAATGGGATGTGCAGTCTGTACTGGCTTAACTGCTCCCACAGCCCAAGACTGAGGTTATCAGCACATCCTGGCCCAGTGGAGCCCTCACCGCCACTCATACGAAGTGGCACCACGGTGGAAGTGACACAAAGGCGCGAGGGGGTAGCTGAAGAACCACAAACTGACTGCGCCTTGTGTTTCATTATCAATCCCTGAAGGTGTTCAACTTGATAGCCTCAGAAACTACAGTAAATTTTAAGACAGCTATGAACAGCAGACTAAATCTGGTTTTAAACCATGCATGCTTACAAATTTCTTCTCCAAAACACTGAGGGGTGAAAAAAGTAATTAATACCAAAACAACTTCTTGCATGTCCACAGAAAGTTCCATAACCATGAACAAATATCAATGCATCTTACCTCAATCATTATATGAAAGGCGTGCTTGTAGAGGGGAAAAAACACAGGCAAAAGAAATTACTATATATACCAAGAATGGGATGAAAAACAGCTCATAAGAAAAGAGACAAAATAAATTGTTTGTGAATTAACAAAAAAAATATCCCTGGGGATAGCAATACTTCCTTGCACTAATAACGGATAATTTAAAATATATATATATTAAAAAAAATCCATCATTGGTATGTTAGCAAAGTGAGCAATAAAAGGTTATTATACAAACCCTTTGCTGAATTGGTCTTATAATTAAAACTACAGTTGTCCATTTCAGGTTTATAAACATTCATGTTTCTACAAAACAGTATATAAACACATGCAGAAAAGTTCATACAAACACAAGTTACACAAGCTTATTTCTTGTTTCCTCGCAAGTGTACAGTAGAGGGCAGGGTTGTACTTTTTAAATTCACTGTAATTAGTCACTAGCTGTGGAAAATGAAAACTTTTTAATGTCTATGTTATAACTAAACCTTTGAAATAAATAGGTCATCATATACTAGGTCTGTATTACTGAATTTAATCAACAAATCTGGCATGTTAGAGCTGTAACTAGAACAAGTGAACTTGAAAAAACTATATCCAGCATCTATAAAGGGAGATTACAGTATTAAAGGTTCTTTCAAACAAGTCACGAGTTCACAGACTGTGGAATTAAATCCATTATAAAAACCTAAGTCCCAGAGCACTGTTGCTGAGACTTAAAAACACATTTTAATGACACACGCTTGTTTGCGCTACTTTCATCTCTTTTTTATTGAACAATCTCCTTGCCACTCAAGCAGAGAAGCTCTGAAACACCTTTGTTCCTCCTCCTGTACATCTGCCTCAGCCATTTTCTTTGTCCTTTATAATTTGATTAGATAGATGTTGCAAGAGCATGAAATTCAAACTCTTGAAGTATTCAGCTGCTACGTAACAGCTTTTTCTTCACCCTTTGTCTTTACATTCTTAAGATGCTACAGAGTGTAGGGCCAACAAAAGACTTTTCTCTGCACTTCGAAAACTGTCTAGCACACACTTAGCATTATCTAAATAATTAATAATAGAAGGGCTGAAGTATTTCTTGAAGGCTAGATTAGTTGGGAGTCAGATTTATAAATACTGTTATAGAGCTTGCAGCCACTGACAGAGCACTGAAGAACACAGGAGCTAAACAGGGCCACTCCATCAGTCAGCAGACCACTGGAGATGAGGGTAACACCCACACCAAGAGGATGAAGCAGATTCTTGCAGGACCTGTACAGCCTCTGCAAATACTTTGGGGCACTTCATAAGGGAAAAAAAAACCCATACTAAACAAAATCAACCAAACTTTTTTTCAGAGAAGCTGATCATCTTCACCTTCAAATCTCTGAGAGCTGGTGGTTCCAGTAGAATGAGAGCTATTCCACACTTGTTTAGCAGAACTATAAGTAAGATTCTGCAGCACTAAGTCCACAAACCACAAGCACAAGTTCCTCCTCCAAGCCCCTCATATTTCTTTGCCAGAAGCAGCAGCCAAGCAAAACAAAATATTAATTTGTGAATGGCTACTGTAACCCAGTAATAGAACTATCTCTGTGTACTCCTATTTCTCCTAAGTCAGGTAAGTCAAAGAACAGACAATTGTTAAAAAATGTAAAAAGCACTGCTTGTATGAAATAGTTATTCAATAAATGTCTGTTTTGTGGCTGTAAAAAAATTAATTATTTTTTCAGGCTTATTTACTATTAAAGTTCTCCAGCTTCTGAGAATTTTTAATTCCTCAGAAATAAGGGAAAGATACATGAAGCCCACCTTTTTGCTCTTACCATAATGAGAAACTGCAAATATGAAATTGAGAAATGAGTTCTCTCACTAGGGTTCTCTCAATTAAGGGGATCAACTGTCCCCAAACACTAATAAATTAGACACGATTGAAATTTTCAAAAATGCACATCATAAGCCTCCTGATTTGAAAATCATTGTCGTTCCCTTCAGACTGCAGACCACTGCCTCAGGCTTTTCATTAGAAACGCAAGTATCAGCAGTTTAAGCAGTATCAGGCTATTACAGGAATGCAAATAGGTGCAACAACTCTTACAAACTGGGAGTAATTTCCCTCTCCCATTTGTATAACTACTATCTATACAAATGTCTATAAACACACTAACTTCCTATTTATACTGCCTGAAAAATACTTCTAAAGGTTTTATCATGGATTAGGGAAATTATTATGATATTTGTAACCAATTAGTAAGAAAAAAAACAAACAAAAAACCCCGAGCCAAACAAACAAAATGCCCCAAAACCATAAACACCCCAAACAAAAACACCATCCCAAATAAAAACAAACCCCACAAAAAAATCCAAGCAATGTGGTCTTTTCCAAAGTCTGGGCTACCCACAAATATATTGTGAACTTCAAAAATGACACAAAAAATCTTTATAAACACGTGGCATTCAAAAGAAATGCAACTTACTGTATTATAAATTTATTGCACTGATTACTTCAGGTGTTTTTAACTACTACCCTAATTATGACATCTGCATGCTCATCCCTCAATCTCTTTGGAGAATATAAGGTTAAAATTAATTATTTTTTTAGAACCTGTGAAATGTGTAGTTCTCATCCATTCAGTGATATAAAACATTACCTGAAAGACATCAATCTGAAATATTCAGGAAAACGGACTTTATTATGGAAAATTATTAAAAAGCTTCTGAAGACAGAGTACCTGACTGCAGACTTCATCGAGACCAGTACTTTAGCCTTCCTATGATTGTTCCAAAGCACAGTTTTAAGACTATAATCTACATGTGGTCTAGGTAATGTAGATTATTTTGAATATTACTGTTTACAATGAATGAACAGCAGAGAAATCTTCAAGGTAAATTATATGTAGCACTGTAAAAGCCTCCAGTGTCTTGTGAGTTGTTAAATGCGTATTATGTTAAGTCAACATTTATGAGACTAAAACACAAAGTACATCCAGCCTTACCAAATGGATACACATCTTCATGCACCAGTCTCTCAGACCCACTCCATACAGGCCTAATTCTAAAACTAAACCACCTTTGTAATAAGCCAAGAGTAAGATATAGTATAGAAAGCTAAGGTATAGTATTGCAAGTATAGTGTACAGGTTAGAATTATTTAGAATTCTGCTTAAATTAATGCAAAAGTAACTTGAAGTTCACTATAGAAATACATTTTAAAACCTGTTTTTTTAACTTTAACTGCACTTTAAAGTTCCCTTTAGGCTGCTATTCAGAATAAGTCACCTTACATCTGGATTTGTATTTTCTTACCTCTTGACAAAATTAGAATTTATGGTTTACTTAAATGGAGATAGCTCATTCTGAAGGTGAATGGAAAACACAGGGAAGTAGTTGGGTGGCGGTTTTTGAAGGTTGGGGTTTGGGGTTTTTTTAATGGCTTTTAAAGCTATCAAAGCTTAGAATCAAAGATCTGTATCTGGTCACATACAGAACATTTAAAAAGCAACACTATAAACTTGGGTTTCAATTACTTGTCATACACATTCTTCCCTCTGTTATAAGATTTTAAGGAACTGCCTGTATTGCAACAGCCCGTAAATTAAAGAAAAAGGGAAAAAGACACAGTTACAAGCTATTTACCTACTACACATTAAGGACTCTTCATCTCTAACAACTTTCCTTCTGCATTCTTAGGGTGTCCCTATATTTATGGGTCTTTTGGTTTGGGGGTTTCTTTTTTTTTTTTCCTTTCCTTTACGCAACCATATCATGGTTGTGCCTCTTGGACCACAACCAAAGGATAATGCCAGACCTTTCTCCTGTGTCAGTCCAGCTATTGTTACCAACTATAAAAGAAATTCTTATTAGCCCTCAAGATATGAAATGCAAAATTAGAGAACGTGAAATCATTCACAGATCTAACAGTCCCAAATCCAGAGATCACTCAGCTATTCCTTTTTAATACTAACACTGCCACTCATTACACATTAATCATTCATTAAGCACCGATATGTACCCAAAAGCAAATCCCTCCTAGCTAGCCACAAGCCCTAACTCAGTCTTCATTTTTTTTTTTAATTTTTACTCTAGGCTCTAGCTTTTCTTTGTTGATCAATCTTTTCCCATTTCATGTAAGCATTTGGCTTCTCCTTCATGCATTTTTCAAGTAGCTATTAATCTTCCTAGGTTTGGAGTAAGTCCTAAAAACACCTCTCCCTTTCTTATTCTTCATTTTTCAAGTGTTACAATATTTTATTAAAATATCTGTAACAACAACAAGAAAAATAGTGTGTCTGGAAAACAAAAACTGGAAAAAAAACCCTAACAATTTAATTTCTTCACCCTTTTTCAGCAGCCAACTGTGATTTTTTGAGTGTGACAAAGGGATAAAGGTTATCTCAGAAATTTTAAGCATACCAGGTAGATTATTTGATGTGCTGAAAGTCAATTTAGAGAATGACAACAACTAATGAAAATCTTTTTCCTATGCCAACTACAAAAAATTTCCTGTCACTACTTTAAGTTTTTTTGAAAACAAACCTCAAGTTACACACGCCCACCAAACTCCCTGGCACAGGTCTGGTGCCCTAGACCAGATGTCTGAGGTTAAAAGCTACAGCTAAGAGCAGTGCTTGTTCTGTTATTTTGTTCTCTTCCTTTTCGTTTGCAACACAGAATTTATTTTTCCACTGCTACATATGCTGTTGGACCTGCAGTCAGCTCAGAATCTGTCTTGCTTCTGCCGCTGCTAGGAATTTTTCTTCTTCATCATTATTCACCTTGCACTATGTGATACCGCTTTCAATTGTAACTTCTTACAGCTTAAACTGAAATACCAAAACCGTGACATAGCTACAGAAATCTATTCATACTTGGGTGTCTTCAGAAAGATACACTAAAGAAAGACTATCATGGTATAATAGTGAAGGGAGCCATACCAAAATGGCATCAACTAAAATCAGAGGGGGTTTTTATGTTCAAATAACCTCTCTTCCCCCACAACAAACTGAGACCTCTTTATATATCTTTTATATATATATCTTTATATATATCTCTTTATATTTCATATATGTGCTTCTACTATTCTTAATTCTTGGTTCATACAGCACATGACACTGAAGACTAGGGACATTTTCCATCTATATAGGACCAGTGAGGTTCATCCATATGGAGGCAGGGAGAAGCAACACATAAACGATCATTGTGCTTAATATTGGGAATGATGGGTGAAAAGCTTAAATGAAGTGATACATAGGGGTTAAATGCAGAAGACATAGTTGTATTTAACTATGCAATCCTCCACTCTGAGGAGAGAAAGAAATGGTAATTCCTAACAACTAACCTTGCTTTTATAGACACGCTAATAGACAGGATCTGTCCATTCTGAGTTTTTAAATTTCTGGTAACACCAAACAGGCCTAGACCAGGGCTTTTTTGTGATTAGTGATTAAAAACATGAAGTATCTTTAACCCAAGTAATTTCAAATGTTCCAGAAGAAAGCACAAAAATAGGTTATGAAGACATTATGTGAATCTGTAAAGCTTTTTTCAACCCTCTCAACATATGACTCTTACTTTAAAAACACCACAAAACAAAAAAAGCAACTCTGTGATCCAGAAAGATATTCATAACTCGAGCACTCAACAGAAAGAACAAGAGGTTAATCTCTCTTTGTACAGTAGGGATGTAAAATGTTGGAAGCCACAGCTCTGTGAACTGATAAAAACCAGAAGTGTTACTTGTGTCAGTTACACTATAAAATAGGTTATGGTCCTATCTATCAGTTGACAAAGTGGTAACACCACAGTTGTAATTAGCATTGACTGACAACTCTGGCCCAAACTCAAGAGATGTAAAAAAATAAATGAGCATAACATATCAACTCCTTGCCATCCACATTTGTATTTCTACAAGGAATATTAGTAGGATGCTGTGGAGAAATCCAAACTAATTTGAGAGTGAAAGCCTTTGTCTGCAAAGACAGTAGTGCTTCGGTGTACCTGGAATTCATGAGTGAAAATTAACTGGGTGAGAGTAAGTCTTTTTATATGAAAATACACAAATTCAAATATTTAAAATACTAATCAATTTTTGGTAAGTTTATCAGACATATGAATAGACGTTTGCAGCATGATTAAATCGAATATAAATAAGAAAATGAAATGGTTCTTTCAAACCACTTGACGTATGCACATATGTATTTAGCAAACTTACACTTGTTAATAACTCATTTAAGGATTGAGAGTGACAGATTTTCTACATTTTGACAGATTTAACTGGATAGCACCCCACACGATAAAGTGAGGCATACAGTTAACAGCACAAACAAGAGATAAAGTACTATGTAAGCAAAGACTAATGGGAGCAACAGAAGCAAGGACAGGTCCCTGCACCGGCACCTCGAATCACACAGTTCTGCTGTGGCTGCTCCTGAAATATGCTTCCTGACCCGGCGAGCGCTTCACGCTCAGGCATCGGCAAGGAGCATCTCAGCAGCTACCTGCTCTCATAACCCCCTCGGACTCTCTACCCAAATAACTGAAGGAAAGCAGGAATGAAACATGTAAGGAGCGAACAAAAATATCTGCTGCTTTCCAGTCTGAAACCAAACATTTAAACTAACTCTACTGTATGAAATTTTAAAATAAGTATCTGTAGATTCAAAGGGAATATAAACTTAAGGTAAACCACGAGGCTGTGAACTCAGCTCGGTTTGTGTAGGTAATGCCTGCCTGATACATGCAACTACCATGAAACAATTTTACATTCAAAGGAAAATGGATGTTGTTTGCATTTTCTCAGAAGTTTGTCCTTTATATTTCACTACAGGTTCAAAAATAAGATTTCTCCTAGCATATTTCTTTTTTTTTTTTTAACTATTCCAAACAATTTCTTTCCCTTTTGCACACTGATTATTTTTATTTACTTACGCCTTATCCTAATTCTTCAAAAATTTCTCATTCTTCAGTGATTCCTCATTTTTATCTTTCACTTACTCCTCATCTATCCTTTAATTTTTACTGAAAGAAAGATTAGTACCAGGGCTTGCTGTACCTAAGTACTCCCATACTCCACCTTCTGGGAAGAACATAGAAGATAACCTTTATCTGCATCTCATACAGAGAAATCCCCGTTTTCTAGCAAGTATCTGTTATACATGTGATCTAGCCATTTGCTACAGAAAGATTTAAAAAGTAATCCATTTGCCTACAAACTCTAATCATGTCCTAATTATTGATATAATATTATTTTTAATATATTAATCACAAAAATATTTAAATGTTTGTTTCATGGTTATAAAATTACTAATACTTTTCCCTCTCTTCCTGCTTCCTCTGCCTCCTGTTCAAATCAGCTCTAATCAAATTTAAAGTGGGAAATACTGCTCTGCTGCATATGGAAGAATATTTATATAATCTATCTGCATAATAATTTAATTTAGTTTTTCAGGCAGAAGCAGCTTTTCCTGACTTTCCACATCAAACCTTAATGCCTATTCACCACAAGATAAGAAAAATGTTATTACACCATAACTAGCTCAAGCACCAACATATACTTATCCCAACAGATACAATCTGAGTATTAACAAAACAGGTTATTACCCTATTTATTAAAAATTTATGATGTGTCCACTCTTGTACCAAACCAACCATGCAAGAAAAGAACTGCTGCTGAAAGAAGGAAGATGATAAAAATTCCAGTTCTTGATCTCTCGCACGTATTAACATTTGTTTGCTTTCCTATCGCTTTATCCTTTACTTATTGAAGTCTAGAAAGGAAATCACCTGCTGAAATTTTTCACAGAACTAGCAGTTATGAAGTTATGAATTTGTTCTTACAGTGAAGACTACCAGGTTGATATAAAGTCCTGAATACATAAAAACTGAGATGGATGAAGTAATTATGCTAACAGATTGCATGAAGTTTGAGGATTTGCAATACTTTCGCGAGGACAGGAAACATACTTTTTTCCTCTAAATTATGTTCTTTTCATTTGGCAAGAACATATGTCCATTGCTTCCCCCCAAATTTTCCTTTTCTATTACTACTAAACTGAAATCAAAACAATTTTATGTATCAACGACATGCAACACTTCTTCCCGAACACCCTGAAATCAAGCAGTAACACTGAAAATATCACAGAAGCTGGGGGTACAGAGCAGATACATATTAATCCTTTTTAAATGCAATCCTACAAAAACCAGCATGTGTTTTGATTTTATTTATCCTAAATAGCATCACTGTATGAAAGACAATGTATTATAAGTGGTCACTGCTCCGAGCTAGGAAGCTCAAGTCCTACTGCAAAAACCCAAGTCGTGTGGGATCCTGGGTAAGTTGTTTACCTGTTTCCACTACCACATTTTGTTCATCTTTCCTACTTCGGTCTTAACAATTTCCTGTCTTAATTCTTTTCATAAAAGCCACCTAATCTCAACTGAATCTCTAGACATAACTGAAGGAATTCTGGTATTAATACTAATTATACCTACAGAATCAGCTGGAACCATACAACAGCAGGAACTATGCACACACAGCCAAAAAGTGTTTGTTTTGATGCTTCAAATTTGGAGACCACAATTGTGGTATTTTCTAAGTAGAACACAAACACTGCTAAAACTAAAAAATTTAGGACAAAACAGAAAATACATAAACAAACAAGAGGAAAAAGACTACATGAATTACAGTAAGGCCATGAGCTGAGCTAAGCCCGAGAATTAGGCTTCAGCTGAAGATTTCCTTTATTTTCCCTTTAGCCGATACCTGTATCCCAGTCACATGCTTTTTTAAAAAATAGCTAAGCTTTTACTAGTTACTATTTTCTATTCACTGCAACTTGCCATTATGAATTAGCATCTCTCCTTCACTTTTGTTTTAAGCCACATATTAAATAAAGCTCAACTGTAAGTACCTGAGTGCATCTGTATACAACTTTCAGACAAGTAGGCCTTTTAGCTACCTGGGAGCACAAACTTCCTCCATCTACTGCATCTTTGCCATCTGAAGTTTTGTGTTTAGTTTTTCTCCTCCCAAACACACAGATGTGTAAAAACATTTAGTTTCTCAGACATTCAAAGACCAATTAATTAAAGAGATAGGACTATTTAAGTAAAGCTTAA
The DNA here is from genome assembly GCA_026283785.1 of Coracopsis vasa. Classification (NCBI taxonomy): domain Eukaryota; kingdom Metazoa; phylum Chordata; class Aves; order Psittaciformes; family Psittacidae; genus Coracopsis; species Coracopsis vasa. Next base: position 32,195 of record JANHGB010041560.1, read on the forward strand.
TTTTCTGCTTTTGTGGATAGCGAGCATTAGCACCTTTAAACCAGGAAAGTAACAGAAGACTTCAGCCACGTGACAGATGCACACCCCTTTCTCCCCTTTTCAGAAAATGGTTTTACCATTCAAAAAAACCAAAATAATGCAGCAACTTACTTGGGTTGGAACGAGTACTGGAGGATATGCCAGCTTGTGATGTCTATACATCCAAAATGAAAAGAGCACAATCACTGCAATTCCCATTATAGGCACCAATGAATAAAGCAAGGTATTGAACAGAGGTGGCTTAGGTGTAACAGGATTGGAAGTTGCTGAAATAAAAAAAAAAACAAAAAGACACAGCTTTTAAGGAACAAAAATCATCCAGTGTTTGAGATGCCTAGCATCCTGATCTTACAAAAATACTTGCAATCAGCACAACAGGATAACAATACTTGATTAAATACTCTGATAGAAACAGATTCATATTTATTAAAAAGTAGCATCTTGTAAAGAAGTAATTTAGGTCCCCAGTACACATCAGCCCATCTAACTGTTCTTGTGCTTTTAAGCTCTGCATATCTACAGTGTGTAAGAGATGTCTGTATTTTTAAAAGACTGCAAGAATGCCATCACCTAAAGAATGAAAAAAGAACCAAAACAGAGGTTTAATCTTTGGAATGTATATAATAATATGGCATTAACAAGAAGAGGCCAGAAGTAATCTGCCAACATCTCTACATGCTGCTGACTTGCTGACAGTAAAAGTTCTCTAGCTGAAGACACTTCCATGCAGCCCTGATAAAGGCTCCAGAGAAACCCTGCCTCAGAGGCAGCTGGCACAGGGGCAGCCACAGGCAGACCCCTGGGGCAAAAGAGCTTTCATGACAGTGAAGGAGAATGTCAATTACTGCCTTTGCAGTATCACTGACAAAAATGACAAGAATATCTCTTGGATCAACAAAGGCCATTTTAATCTCGCAGAGATTGTTATTTAATATCATAAACAACTTCCTCTGGCTACGTGGTACACAAGACATCTGCTGTTTTCAGCTCATTTATTAACATTATTCAGTTTTCCAATAAAGATTAGATTATTGAGTGGAAGAAGATATGCAAGAATAATCAAATAATCTTTCAGTTATTTTTTTTTTTGAAACAATTATTTTTTAAGTCTATCTGATTTTCTTTGTAACCTGGGAGGAAATCCTTTCCCCCTTTCTAAAGGTTACTGTGTCAATTCACAGAGGAACTCAAAGGTCCAATTAGTCCAAAGAAATAGAGCACTGTTTCAAGAAGAAGAGCATTCATAGGCAGATACATGCATATAAGGATGATACAGCTTTTAGCCCAATGATTTATGGACACTTACAGAAGCTTAACTATACAATTAAGGTAAGATTTGACAGTAACTTCTGTATCATAAAACAGCCAATAATTTCAGATTATCCTTCCTTCTCACCCTCAAAAAAGAGCTGAAGTACCTTTTATCAATATAAATTACTTCTAGTACAGAGACCATTCAAAATGGAAGACACAAACTGGCAATTTTCTAGGTTCTTTATGTGAATGCACACAGCACTATCATGCAGGAATCGGAAACCTTCTGGCAGGAAAGAAACACCACAACGGAAAATTCTTATCTCCTCAACATACACACTATTAAATATTTCTGAACTCAGAAAAGCCATTCCTTCACAAATGTGTCAAACTAACTTACGTTGTGTGACCTCCATTTCTGGAAAATAGAAAAAGCGTTCATTACACATGTTGCCTTCACAACAACAGAAAAACACTTCAGGGCTGTCTTTCTTCTCTATGCAATCATTCCTATAAAAGATAATAATAAAAATCTTACTAATTTTAATTCGGGAGGGAGGGTCATGTTTAAGAGAAAACATACACTCGTATTTAAAATTTAAAGAGAACTTCATTAAATAATCCTGGACAACATATTACCCAAATAAGAGTTAAACCTGAAAAAACAAATTAAAATTTTGTTATTTTGTATTGCAATGAAGTATCATTAAAATTGAAATAGCACATTTTTGTGATTCTTAAGATAAAGGTAAAGAAAAACACCAACAGGATACTGAAGAACAGTTTGCAGTTTAGATTTAAACAGGACAAATTATCAAATGGCTAGTGCTTAAACATAATCTCACAGTACAGGGTTGTAAGGGCTGGAGATGAGTGAGAAGGAGAATTTTTTAATTTTATTTTAGGAAAAAAAAAAAGACGACAAAATTTCTACAATTTCCCTTGCCTACATTATGCTCACGGATAGGGCTTATTTCACCCCATGAGTTAACTGCAGGAAAGGAGTTCTATTAACAAATAAGCTGAAACTATTCAAGTCAGGAAAGAAAAACAGGCATCATGCAGGAGACAACTTGACAGCAGAAAGAAAAGAATCTGAAAATCCTGCAGAAATAATTGAGGATTTTAAATGCAGCTGAAAACTGTCAAAAAAGTTTTGGGTTCAGCTTCAAAAATTAGGGTTATTTTATAGAACCAGCTATTACAATTACACTCTACTGTAACTTCCATGAAACATTTATTCTTTGATTTTCTTAATCTGCAGTTGTTTGGAGTTCATCACACTGTAACTCACTGTTCACTAAACCACTCTTCACTCCCAGAGATACGATTTTGTTTATTAATGGGTATTTTAGATGAACACTGCAGCATGCATTCTTACAAGTTACAGCTAATGAGGTCTTAAAGCCAGATAAATTTTTACTCAATTTTTAACTATTTCCTTCCCATCCTTCCTGCATTTTATTTCTTATTCCATTTTTTTTTTAGTTTGCTCAAGGAAGAATTTAATATCATGTGAAACTAATGGGATAACAATAGTACAGAACCCAATTCTTTTTCCAAATTGAAAAATTCTATTTCCATCCTGAAAGTTTTACATTTAGCAGAAATGAACTTAGTTCAGAAACTGTAATACCCCCACTTCCTCTGCAAAGCCATAACTAAGAATGGATTTTTTTTTTTTAAAAAAAAAGGACCCACAAAAAACACCCAACAGAAAACCCACACAAACCAAGAACAAACCAATACTTTCCCATCCTGAGTGTCTTACAGTTACTTGATATTAGTAGCAACGAATAAGGTTTCTTTAAAATTGTCCTTCGCCTTCCAGCATAGCTGAATTTCAATCATGCTGTGCAAGCAAGCTTGCAGATGCTTTGCTACTTCTCTGAGAAACGTATAAATCAGTACTACTGTTCAACTTAGCTTTAAACTGTCATTAAAGGACAAAACATCCTAGTGCGCAGGGAAATTTTATTTGGTTGAAATTACTATAATGATTTCTTCTACTCATTCAACATTTAAGAAACACAAGAAGAGAATTTTCTAAAATATTGCTAAAAAACAAATTCTAGGTACATTTTAATGAAGATGCATTATGCATTTATTTTCTTCTTTGCCCTTTCAAACAACTACTTTTTGGTCAAATAAAACTTACTACAGTACTTCAGAGAACTATAATACCATTTCTTAAGAGAGTCACGACCTTTATTCAGCCCCTATCTAACAAACCTCAAGTCCTGCTGTTACTGCTCACCGGTACTTGCTAGACCATCTGTTATTAAAAAAAGAAAAAAAAAAAAAAGATGACTGGAATTCTAGAATATTGAGTGTCCCTCAGTTGCCACTGAGGAGAGCTTTTTAATAAAATCAGCAAAATACTGTCATGTTTATGTAAAGAGCAGACACAAAGTATTGACTTTCCTACTCCAAAGATGTTGGAAAAGCGAACTACAGAATTCTGCATTCTGGTTTAGGAACTACATTTGCACTGTTTGGCAATAACAGGCAATAATAAGTCATTAGAAAATCTATTATTAATGGCCAAAAAAGAATAAATTAAATACTTGGATTTTAATATTTATTAAGTAAATAAGAAAAGGTAAAGCATGCTATTACGCAAACAAGACAAAGCACTTCGATAAAGTTGCGTCCCTAAATACAGGTATGCAAGGAGATAAAAAAAAGTATGTGCATGCATGTGTGTATCTAAAAAGAAAACTATTCAAAACCTACTGTATTATCATTTGTCTCAAGTACTGATGGCAGAGAGGAGGATTTAAAAATTATGGACAGGTATAATAGTTTAAAATTACAAATAAATTTAAAATTTATAGGAAAACTTACTTACCTGTCATAACAATTGATGTCGTCTAGCCAGCAGCCCTGCTTCACAATTTCAATTGATCCAGAAATATTCTTCCATGTAGCAAAACAGTGTCGTCTTTTATCTTTATCACCATAACAAGGTTCAATACCACTGCGATTTGTTTTATCTTTTTCCCAATTAGCATTGTAGTAGATACACTCTTGTGTTTCTGATCTGCCAAGTATGGCACCTTTTAGGAATGAAAAGTAAATCACAATTAAACGGCATTCTGAAGGATAAGCCATATGAACAGTCAAAACCAGGATGTACTAAAATATCATACAATATGCTTTCTCCCCCCTTTTTTTTTTAATAAAGAAAGAAAACATTTAACTTTGAAAAGCATTCCAAGTAAGTGTTGAAACATAAAACAAAGATCTTCTGTTAAGTCAAACAGTGACTTGGATAACTTAACAAAATTTGAAGAAATAAAGAACAAGTTATGGCAATATTTCTCCCTGAATAGCAATAGCAGAGGAAATTTAAAATACCCAATTTAGTTATAATATTAGCTGAACAAGAAATTTTAGCAAGCAGACTTTACCAAAAGGCATTTTTATCTCTTATTACAAGTGCCAAAAAAGCAGGTTGTACATCTTAGAAACCTAAACCTAACTAATGAATTCAGTTTTAAACCATCAACATCTTTTTCCCTAGCTTTCATCTGTGATGTAGCTTCTTAACACAAAGCACTGAAAAATAAAACACACTATGCTAAAACAGTATCTTTTATGCCATTCTGATTTGCCAAGTGAGCAACTGGATTGAGACCGATAGGTGTGAGGCAACAGTCCCACACTGCCAAGGACAGCGCTGGGTTTTTGCTGGGTGTTCCCACCCAGTCAATCAGCTACAATATAAAGACATTAGATCTTTGTCATAACTCAATAACCAACCAAGTGTTCCTGCTCTCACAAAGCCCACGCTGTGTCTCTTCTTCCACAGTGTACACTAAACACACATGCAGTGGGATCATGCATGATGGCCAACGTGCATGCTTCAGGTAGCAGAAGCCCAGTGGTGTTTGAAGGCCAAAACACTGATGCAGTCTCTATTCAACATGCTGGTGAACCACAACGGACTAGGAGACTAAGTTAACCTGTCCTGCTATAAAAATCACATGATTTTTATTTTTTGTCATCCCAGAATTCTTAAAAGTTTCTGAACTTCTGAAATTAATTTTGTCTTTTAAATTACAAACGTAATTGAGTCATCGATGCCTACGGACAACCTACAGCAAAACCCAGCAAATATTAACATACTGATGCTCCCCCAAGTAGAGCCAAGTTCATAGTTCTAATGTGGTATGAAGCACCAGTCTGGTTTTTGCAAAGGTAAACGGCTGTTAGGATGCAAAACTGCTAACAAAATACTGGGGGTAATAAATGGCTTTTATTTCTATTTTTCTCTTGCACAATACTTGCAAGAGTGTGTCATTAATCTTCATGCAAGCTTCATCATTCAACATGTACTAAATCCATGGAAAAACAGAGAGGAAGATCAAACAGCTAGAGAGTCAGAGGACTTATGTCAAAATTGGGGGTCAGTAGGACACCACCACCACACATTTACTTCGTGTACCCTTCTAATATTTTCAAGACAGTTCCATTACACGTCTATACTTAAGATTAAACAGAGGTCTTCCATGGCAGTCAGTTCATACATATTTATTCTTATCACTCATTACCTCCTTTATTCACATACTTCCACAGTAATTTTGATACATCAATATTGCCTTGTTGCCATACCTGTACTCCCCTTTCTACACAAGGTTGTAACAAGTAGAGTGACTGTAACCCTGGCTTCCTTTGGGGGATGAAATCATTGTCCACCTCCATGTGGTAGGAGGTGGGGGCTGGGGTGACTGCCACAGTGGTAGAGGCTTCCATCATGTAACATCTCCTCAAACACACACAGCTGACAATAAGGTAATTTTTTCTCAGTAAAGAGACCTGTACTACACATGGACCAAAAAAGCTGCACCTCTTGGGGTGATGAGAATCATTTCAAACTGACAACTGCTGCACTCCTCTTGAAGCGCAGCACATGGCACTGGAGTCGAGTGCAGTGCTGACCATACTGGGCATCCCACATAACCACCTTCTGTAACTTTTGACTTTCACACATTCCCAAAATAGGCTGAGGATGCTGCTTACGCTTTTTGGGAAAGAGCCTGGATGTTCAATGGGAGAAATGCACTAGCCAGCTGGTAACACTGTGAGATGCAGCATGTTAACTATTATATTCTTTGTGCTGTGATGGCCTGACCTTTACAACTCCCAGCTATGGCAAGAAACAGATGAGACAACAGATTGAACAATTTGGTTCTGTCAGTGCAATAAAGCAGAAGTCCTGGATTTATCTCATATGTGCCATTCCTTTCCTTCTGCTGCCAAGCCTAGCTTTGAAGGACCATAGGCAAGCTGAATCAGATAAAATTCAGAAACCACAGTAAAATTAACTTTGCACAAATATACATATCTTCTCTGTAGCCTTCTTAACCACAAATGCTCTGAATCAGTTCAGCCTATCAACTGGCCAGCAATCACACTATTGGTTTAGTGACTTTGGATCTGACTGGAACATCTACCTTAAGACTTTCTCTAGGGGTTGAGCAGACACTCGCAATAGGTCTGGCCAGACTAAACGGATGTATGAATATACCAGGGCAATGCTGGATCAGTCTTTTGAAGCAATAAAATGGGAACCTGGGGGATGCAAGGGAAGAAGAGAGAGGGAACCACAAAAGAAGCAGCCCTTAACCCACTGCACAAAGGCAGCACCTTCTAACCAGCTCTGCCACCCCCTCCACAGGAATCAAACTCCTAGAGAAGAAGGGCAGCTGGCATTTTCAGTGAAAGCAAATTTATTGGGTGCCAGTTTAGGCATAGTATGTCTATAATAAAACTCCTGTACCCATTTTGAGTGCTGACAAACTGTTTTCATATGCAATTGTCATGTCCTTGGGATACCTATCACTGAATCCCAAAAGGCAAAATGCTGCTATTGAAAGAAGCCATGAGCAAGGCACCAGCAGTATCCTACGGATGGAACTTAAAGTCTTAAAGATTCAAGAGGAAAACACATTAAGAAAGCAAAGAATACTCCAGCACAGAGTTTAGTTTCAGCATGTTAAGACAGATCACATTTAATATATGCTGTTATCATATTGCAGTCAGCATGCTGCTGTATCACTATACATTTGTGTTCATCCACAACAGCTGCAGTAAGAAACCCAACATCTGCTAGTGAACTTCTGAACTGCTGTTAAAACAGGATACACTGTAATTGTCAGCAATACAGAAAGCAACTTACAAGTGCCCATGTGCAGTCTGGAACACCTCACCTTAGTAGGTATTTGAAGGACTGGCTACCATTTTTTCAAGCAGAAAGACTGTATGAATTCCTGGAAATAAAATCTAGCCTTTATTATTATTAAAAATAAATGTGTCAAACAATGAAATCTCTGCATAGCTAATCAGAAGGGTAATACTAACATAGCTGTAATTTAGGAAGGGATTACTGGAAAAAGAAACATGAATTCTCTATCACAGACCCCATCACATTACACTCAGATGGGAAAAAAGAGAACTATAAATTCCTGGGAGTTTATTATCCGGCTTTATTTAGTAAACCTGAAACTGAGGAACACAATCCCACTGGTTTCTATTGCAGGAATGTTTTCCTGACATTTTAAATAAAATGTCTGAAACATGATCATCTCCCTCATTTGCTGAAACACCTTAAACCGACACATCCTCCCCCCATCCCATGTCCTATTCCCATCCCCAAATGCTGCTTTTGCAGCATCCTTGGTTGGGGACACCACATAAAGACACAAAGGCTTTCAGGCAAAGGGAAGATGAATCTGTGATTCCTTGCTGTGTTATGAAATCTAGGAAAATTTTTTAGCTGAAGTCATAAAAACTTGTGAAAATGCTGCAGAGATTAGTTTGATGGCATAGAGACCTAAAATATCAGCATGGAGAAATAAAAAAAAAAAAAAAAAAAACAAACCAAAAAACCCTCAGGCCTCCTGAAAGCCAGTCTATATAGGTAAACTGCTCTGCAGGGCACTCCCAACATGCACCCAACACATTCTTAACTGAAAGTGAACCAAAAATAAAATATCAATCTTATTTCTGCATGTCTTCCAGCATTAGACAGAACTACAGACTTTTTTTCCATCTGATATGTTTCTGAGATGAAAACAGCAACACTGAAGTCTGGAAATAGTAATCACATCTGTACTTCATGGCTGCACAACCTACCCAAACAAGTCCACTATGCTACACTTGAACTTCGTCGTATTATAAGCACTGACAACAGTATTGGTTAGACTTCCATGCAGGGATACTCATGTGATAGAAAAGGACATTTTTTATTTTTTTTTTTCTGTTTTCTAGAAAACAGTATATAAAAGACTGAAAGGGTTAAGTTCAGTGTGGCAGCTACCTCTGTAAGAGTAAAAAGGTTACTTAAATTCTGTTACCTTTGGGATTAATGTGAACTCATTGGGAGCACCAAGATCCACAAACACAAAGGATGGAGTAGTTTGTTAGAATAAATTTGCTGAGCAGGACAGCTCAAAGCACCACAGGCACTAGACATTGTGACAGAATGACTTGTTCACTAAAGATCTTGATTGTAACACACTTCTAGAGGAACAACAACAACAAAAAAAGGCAACCCAAAACAACAACAAATAAAAGCAAGCCCACACACCAAAAAACCAACCAACCAACCAAAAAAAGCCAGAAAATGTGGCAAAACCAGAAACAACATCTTGCCCATAAACATTATTATATTTGTTTCTGCACTGATCTCATATACACTTTTTAGACTCAAATATATCTAAAACCAGACTACAAATATGTACTTTAAAGGCCCAGGTTTGAAGTGTCAACAAGCAGGAAGCAGGTTGCTATAATTTATATACTTTTTCTAACACTCAGGGGAATGTTTGTCAAAGGAAAAATAAAGAGGCTATTTTCAACCTAATACAGAAAACTGAGTTACAACAGAAGACCTATTCTGTCCTCTTTATACACACCAATATGTCCCGGAACGTATTCTTTTGATCTTTAGACAAGAATTAATCCCATTATCATTGTTCCCTATGATGGCAGGCCAAACAAGGACTGCATAAAACAAGCAAAAGTGCATTAATTAAATCCAAACACTACCGCAATTAACTTAAGCAATGCAAGAATCAGGAAAAAGATAAACAAGACAGAAAAGTAACAAATCACCTGAACTGCAGTCACACTGCCTTATACAAAAGATGCATATCTTTTCAGACTAGCTTCTCATTATCATTCTCCTTTTCACTGTGTTCTACCAAGCCTGTATTGCACTTAATCAAAAGTCATTCGGGAAGAACAGGGAAGTGCCACCAAAGTGGTGCACCTCTGCACAGAGGTCTGTGAGACTCAGTATCTTTTAATAGGGTAAAAGGTTAAACATTTAAAGATTGATGTTTCAAAAGGCTCTTTTCCTAAAATAATACTTATAAATAAATGAGTTTGCAACTCCACAGGGGTCTTAAAGTCAACTTTGAAGTTCTAGGGTAGCTTTTTGTATAACAATGGCTATATTAAACTTTAGTTCTCCAGGATTATAGTATGAAGGGGAGGCAGATATCAGGAAACCTGTATTGGCTTAGATATCTCATCATATACTTAAAAAAGATTTCAATTTTTTTGCAGTTCACACCTTGCCAAGATGAAAAACTTGTACGGATACGCCTGCCATGGAAGTATGAAATTCTCTAGCTAAAATGACACTTCTGAGAAAGAGCTTTCCACAGGAAGAATCCAGTGCTGAAAAACTGAAGAACAATCTACTACACTAAATCTTAAGAGCATAAGTTCCTAAATATAGTGGAAACTACAGAGGATCATGTCATCTACATGAGAAAGAAATACAATGCCCAGGGGAGGTGGGGAGGGAGGGAAGAATAATATCACTCCACTACTAAACTGTTAAAAACTCCTTGCAATCCCTTGTTTGCTAGGCAGACAGCAACAAGAAAACAATTTTCTACCAGGAACATCTCCTCTGGATTTACAGAATGGAAAATTATCTAAAAATAGTAATCCGCTATAATCACTTGATGTTATTTTATATAGATCTGTTTATATTTTGTTTTCATAAAAAAAATTTATAGTGAGTGTGAATACAGATTCTACTCAGCATAGGCAATGTAACAAACTATTCATCTGCTTCTGAAGTTAGGCTACTGAAGAACTGTTAGGTATTGCTTCTGGATCCAAGAGAGCTTCTAAAACAGTATCAGATAAATACATACATTTTACTTTTGAAACAAATCATCAGATAGCACACATGGTATTTGATCTCTCTTTCTGTCACAGATCCAAAAGCTGGTGCTCTGGCAATGGACGGTGGAGTTGGACCATTCATTAGCTTTTTTCTGACATTAAACAGGCAACGCACAATACATCAGTCCTTGAGGTGAGCTACAGCATTAATACATACTTGAAGAATTCTGCATGCCACTTGAGTAGATCACTTTTTCTCTTCAGGGTGCAAGCAATGGGCCACTCTGACACTTTTAATTTCATCAACATTCAGTATTTCCAGTAAGAGAGATTTGGCAGACTTAGGCATCACGCAACTTGTACAATTTTGTGAACGAAACACCACTTTACAGTACAAAATGCTATCCATACATGACCTGCAACAGAACATTAGATACAATCAAGTGAAAGAACCAGAATTTTGGAATCTGTAGAAAAGATGTTCTTAAAACTTGAACATCCAAGTCAGGAGAAACTCTCTACCTGTAAATCCCTATGCAAATTAGCCACTTGACCTTTCAAAGTTCAAGCTTCAGTAATCAGCCATGCTGAAGAAACCTGCGCATCTATAAAACTGTGAACTCATTCTGACAACTTCTCCAGAAGAATATTTGATCATAGAGTTTAAGAGAGACTATTAAACTCTTTATTAATTTAAACAAAGAGATACAGTACTCAGAAATGTGAGATTTTAGAAATGATGGTGGCAGAACTAATGGAAAGCATCTTTAAAGGGTAAGGCCACAATTCAAAGAAAAGGATGCAAGTAAAGATGAGTTTGATTGTTAGTTTGAAACTCTATGGTACCACCTAAAGTAATGTCTCTGAGTGATTAAAGCAGATGGAATCAAGGGGGGCAACTGTAAATCATGAAGTACTCAGAAAGAGGCCACTGCAGGAGGCGTAACAGTGGCATCTAAATATCACCGAATTCTTGCTCAAGGAAAAAAAGATGCTGAAATTGCTTTTGCAACACGTTCCTCTCTGTAGTATTTCCAAGCAGTTTGTCTTCTTATTAGAAGAAATTAATACTGTCATAATAAGATTTTGCAGACAACTTCCATTTTCTGCCTTATACTACCAGATATCTTATTTTAAGACTGGATTTAAGGAAGTAGGGAAAAAAAAAAAATCCAGGCCTCTGGTCCAAGTTTTCCAAAATAATTTCAGAGCAAATCATGTGGCAGAAAATGGAGAAAAGGGGGCAGGCAACAGCTACGTTCCCTGGGTAGAAATTAAGGTACCATTAATGGCACAAGTGGCATCTATAGCATCAGCTAGCTACCTCTGAAATAAAGATTGTCATCTTCTGGGAATCTCTAGAAATATAAAGTTTAAGTGCTATTTTTCACACATCTTGACTTCAAGGGAACACACAAAAACACAGGCTGATGTTTTCAAGTTCAAACATGCCATTCCTGTCACTGCAAGGTGTGAACAGCACAAACCAGAAACTTTTTCATCTACCATCTAATGATTTTGTAGGGGAAAAGAAGCTTGAAAGATTCTGTCAGTTGTTTGGGATTTTTGAAGCATAGCCTTGGGACTACACTCACCTCGTACATGCTGGTAGTTTTTATAGACGTTACTGGTGAAATGTTCTGGCCCCAACAAAACAGGGAGAATATTATGAGATGGTAAAAATCTACCACAAGGAATACAGGGCTAAATACTCACCAGAAAAGTTTAAATTCTACAGGATTTAGGGGTTGAAAAAATAGACCAAAGCAAAACAGGCACTAATGCTAGAAACAGTTTCCAATCTGGATTACCCTCCTCTCCCCAGCACAAAACACAAACAAAAAGGGGGAAAAAAAATTGAAGAAAATAATTCACTATAGAGAACAACCACGGTAGCTGACCTCAAAGGTGCAGTCAGTTCAAGTCAGCTAAAATTTAAAAAGGTAAGAGAAAAAGGGACACATCACAGATGAAAGTGACAATTGCTCACCTTTACAGATCCCTTCCCATCACTTCCCCCAGGAATACTGGCCCTCAATACTGTATGCAGGTTTAAATGTATTTTTTAAAAAACTAACCAAACAAAAAAAAAAAACCCCAAAAAACCAAAACCAAAACACAAACCTCAAATGAAAATTCAATTCAGTTTTTGAAATTAAAAACTTGGTAACTGGAGTTCTACTGTACCCTGACTAGGTGGTATCACCTACAAGTGTTTCTGGATGAAGCTCAGATAAGGCAGCTGCTCATGACATAGCTAGGGATGATTTCCCACTACACATATGCAAGTAATACCAGTTCCACACAGTCTCAGAATGCCGTTATTAAACTGAAGTAGTAATATACTTCACCAGTAGGCATATTCCTAGACTAAAGCCTAAGTAAACTACCTGAGGATATAAAAACTAGATAAGGAAGATATGAATCCTTTTGAAGGATGACTATCATGCTGGTGGTAGCAACTAGTAGAATTTCTATTTTGAGGCCTGACAGTGAATTTTCCAGCAATGATCTCAGATATCCGTCATAGCTGTTCATCTGATTTGAAAGATCAGTGGTAAGTGGAATCCTGCAGTGCTTCACTGGCAGCGCATGTGCTGCAGCACACCAGATACAAGAAGATACCTTTCATTGTAAGGGCCTGCACATCCAGTCAAAGCCTCTGTACAAGCACTCGCTTAATGTAGAGGCCAGCTCAAAAGATGAGGCTCTTCTTCATACCCTTCTCTATCATGCTAGATTTTCCAAAGATAAGTTGGTGTCAGGGTTGGTATTTGCACAAGTTCTTCTCAGAGCTATAAAACATTATAAGAACTTCTGAACCATGAACTATGAAATATTTTTAACAACCTTCTAAAATCAAAGTTTGAAATTCCTGCAACCTCATGGAGATGGGAACAGCAAACATACTGTTCACTTAAACAAAAAATAAACAAACAAACAAAAAAACACATCACCCACAAAAGAAACCCCCTAAAAAAACAAACAAAAAAACAACCCCAACCACAAAACAAACAAACAAGCTTCATCGAAATTCTATTTGTCTTTAAATTTCCTCATCTGATTAGACTATATGCCAGACAAGAACAGTAAATGAAATTTTCCCCAACTCTTTTCCTGTACTGTTTCATACATCTTCCCAAATCTTGTTGGGACACAATCAGCATCAACATTTCACTAGTATATATAATGAGAAATAAGGAGTCTCTCCTCCTCTTTGCAAGGAAAATCCCTTCCCACAACAGTTAAGTAAAGGTAATTACAAAAAAAAAAAATATATACCTTTTGCCTAGTGAACTTAGTGAAGTTCAATTAACATTTTTTAACAGTCTCACTGCAGAGAAAACAGAACCACACAGAAAGCCAAACAAAAACATAGTCAAGGCATCTATGAGGCAAACATCCAACTTCACATTTCATGTTTCCTCCATGTGATGCATCCTACCCCCACTTCTTTTTCTGTCTTTCAGGACCTTATATAACTAAAAGACAACAGGACCAGTGTGATTCTGCCTTAAACTCCGAATCTTAAGCAAGTCTCTCTGTGGGTGTTGTGTCCCACTCTGTGCTACTGCAAGCAAAAACACTACAGTTATCCTTCACATGCTGATCAAGCTTCTTATTTAAAGTAAAATTATTTTGCCTTGACTATGCTTCACTTTTTTCTGTGGTTTACAACCAAAGAATCTTCAGGTTACCAGCCTAAAGATCCTTACAATCAGTTTTCACTTTTCACTAAAAAAACAAAAAAACCACCCACCCAAAGAAAAAACCCACTCCCCCCCCCTCCAAAAAAAAAAAAAAAA
>JANHGB010041561.1:15338-30101 GCA_026283785.1 Coracopsis vasa
TGAAGTGGAACATCCCAATTGAAGTATCTCCTACCTCGTATCTAGCTCAACCATTCATCAGTAGAGACTGAAGCAGGGCAAGTCTTGGGCTAAGTGCTGAACCGGTTTCATTTGTTTCTTTGGGCAGTGTTTTGGAGGAACAGTGCCTTTGCTTTTCGCAAAATGTTGCCCAGGTTTCCTGCACAGTGTTCACCACTAATAATTGTTTCGGATAGTATCTTTGCTAAATTCAGACTCATACTGTGTAAGCCAGATATTCTGATAATCATGTTTTCTGCAAAACAATAAACACTTAACTGTTCGTCAGAGACAAAAATAGCGAATCTTGAAACAGTCTGCAAGCAGATTCCACCTCCACACCCCCTGTATTTTCTGTGTACTTTTGTGTAAAGATCGCTTCATTCCTTATAAGGGTATTTCATTTCAATGCGAGTTTTATGTTAACAATTCAGATTTAAAGACTATTTTACTGTAAGAATAAGAATGAAGAAATGGAGTTGGGGAAACTGTGTGCCCTTATCAGTTTTAGTCATCGTTAACTTTGTTCTTCAAACTGTGTGATAGATTTGTAAGAAATAGTTAACGCTTTTGAGTCCTCCTTTAGTTTGTAATAGGGTGACTCACATCCCAGTCTTTTCAATTAAAATACAAGATTTTCATGCTCAGATTAGTCATCAGAGAAGTAAAAGAAATTTCAGTAGTGGCATGATGCAAAGCCACTTACCTGGAAAAACGCACTTGAGGTTATTGCTTATTTTTTTAATGTGGTCTGTAATTTTATATGAACTCAGGATTTTCTGCTAATCCCAGTGCATTGCAAATGAGAAGGAATTTAGTACCTTGCTGAAAGCCATGTGAGTTAGCCTCACCTTTCATAAGTCATCACACTACAAGAATCAGCTTGAATGATACAATACTCTGTACATTAAGTACAGAAAAAGTACATTTCTTTGCGAATGAGGGTATCCAGGCCTTAGAAGGAAGGGTGAGGAGAGCCAAGAGCAATGGCCTCTGCATGTATTCCAGTGGGCTGCTGTACCCCTAGAAGGCAGCAGTGCTAGAGCAGTTCCTGCTGTGAGCTTGGGACCTGCAGGGGCACATGGACTTCATTGTTGAAAGTCGCTTGAGGGGAGGAGGAAACTTGGCTTGGGAGCAGTGGGGCTGAAGGGGAAACTTTAACTAGTGGCACCTCAAGTTTGTTTTGGTATAAAAGTTAAACCAGTCAGCTGTTTCTGTCTTAGCATCACCTGACAATTGCAGGACAAGAGTGTGACTGTTGTCCTGCCATCTGACAGGGAAGACTGTACTACGTAATGACCAAGTATGAAGAAATCAAATTACTTGTTTCTGAAGGCCACCATGGAACTTTAATTTTGCAGATTATTAAAGTTAATAATCTGGTTTTGCAGATACTGAAAGCAAAGTGTCTTTAGCTATGTGTACCACAGTCTGAATGTTGCTGCATGAGGAAAGCTGCGTGCAACAGCCAGGAGGGAAGCAGTGTGGAATGCACTTTCACTCCTTGGGAGGATTGTTTTCTGTACAAAGTTCTATGGGTTTCCCTCCAAGTTTGGGGATTTTCAGACTACAGGAAGGCTGAGCATAGTATCAACCATGGTAAAACTATGTTCTCATAAATCACCAACATTCATTTCAGTTTCACAGAAGAAATCCAAATAAGATGAGGCCAAGCAATATATGATGCACTTGTTAAGTATTTAGAATGTTTTTGTATTTACTGCTTGAAAAGGGAACACAAAGGGTAGGGTTCAACTACATTAGTGGCTTGAAGTTTTTAAAATGTCATCATTTTTTATGTTCTGTGCATTAATCTTCTCTCATTGGTCTGTGGGGGTTTTGTGGGTGTTGTTTCGTTTTGGTTTGGTTTTTTTACAATTATTCCATGTTTTTATGAATGTAATACGAGTCTGGATTTCTGAGTATGTGCTAAAGCCTGATGTCACACTATAAACTCTTAGCAGTTTTTATCAATTATGTTTATATTGTGTAATAGAAGCGGTGTTACTGGCAAACTAAACAAAGTATTATGATATTTGTTTAGAATTTAAGTACGAACTGTTTCTTTCGGCTGTTTTAAACTGAAATGGTTCCGGTTTCATGGAGGCTCGCAGCCAAACTTGCTCTGCATTTCTGAATTATGCTTTAGTAGGGTCTCTGAATACTAATTTCAAAAAGTAAACTTTTTGTGTTTTGAACCACAAGACGCTCACTGAAAGCCCAGTAAATTTCTATAAATGCTGAGAGCAGTATGTGTGGTTAATAGTTTGTCAGCCTGGTATAATAACAGCTGAGTTATTATAGAGCTTAATTTTACTTATCTCTGTATATTTTGCAGTCTAGTCTGCTTCGGTCAGATATGGGGCTTGGAAGTCCAGGTCAGCTGTCATCCTCGGGAAAACCTGGAGCACCCTACTATCCATTTTCCGGCACAAATCAGCGCCGAAGACCACTTCATGACTCACCAGCTCTTGGTGAGTAATATAGACAGTTTTTAAACTACTTTTCCTGATGCATTTCTGCAGACCTTATTGTTTTCTTTGACAGCTCATTTTATATACTGGAGATTGCTTGGTACTGAGCAATTCAAATTACAGCAAACTGCTATATAAGAGATAAACTGGAATTATTAACATTTTCTTTTGATACACTAGTTTGGATTCAACACTGGTTAGTATTGCTTATAAAACAAACAAGAAACTCCCAATAAACCACTTAATTGCAAAAGCAATAATGACAGATGGATAGGAGCTGATGACCAGCTGAGTGCCCTTAACCCATGCCATCATTAACTCCTGGAAATGCCTGACCTTGAGGTCATTACCATTATTTAGTAGGGGAAAGACACAAAAGGGAAACAATTATCCTTTTATATGCTAAAAGTAACTTTATTCAGGGCAATATATAGTTCGTTGTAATTGGTTCAACATGCCTGTAAAGTTCTTACCAATAGGAAACTAATAGTTCATCCTAAAATCAAACTATCTTGCAAAATATGCAGGCAGGAACTTGCTTAAAAATTGTTCTAATCCTCTGACAGTATTAATATTTTATTTTGGAGATACTTAGAGATAAAGAGATTTTTTTGTATTCAGTCATAGTTGTAATGTTTCATAGCTGTAAAGACTTTGCATTGAATTAGAGAATCAAGAAGGAACCAGCTGTTCTATCATTTCTGCTATGAATATCATGAGTAATTGGGTGTGCAAGCTTTAAAGCATTCTTTTTTGTATAAGGAGTGTAACCTGATACTCTATTTTAAAAGCTACTATATTTCAATGTTAGCATGTTATGTCATTAGGATTACTCAAGTTGTATGTTTGGGTTTTTAATGCTCCCAATTCTGCATAGCACTTCTATTCCATAATAAAATCTTGTTTGTTGAAACCATGTAACTTAAAACATATTTACTCAAAATAAGGTTTCATCAAATGCAAATTGTTTCTTGAAGTAATTTTAGTATTAACTAGAACTGCAGATTCCTTGGGCATTAAAAAAGCCCTGAACATACTTGACATTTGTTTTTTAAATATTTTAATTATGAATATATTACTTTGGAACTTTACCTATATATATATGTGTGTGTATGTATTTTAAAATACCTTTTTTGTGTAACTTTTTTAACCTGTTGTCAAGACAACCACCGTTTAATCTGGGGTTGTCTGTCTTCACAGATATTTTTGTAAGTATTCATGTTCCTCAGAACATGAGAATCAAAGGCAGCAGTTCTTCAGATCTGTTTCAGAAAAGGAACAGTCTGAGGAAAGTGAAGTGAAATTGTTTGCTGCTTGGAAGGGTGTTTGAACTTTAATAGAAGAGTTTGGTAGTGAGATAATGATGATCATATTTTAGTCCCCATTGAATTGGTTTTAGTGCGAAACTACTGTAATAGTAACCTGCTATGGTTTCAAGTAGTGGGGGCTATTCAGGTGTTTGGGTGCTGGCTGGACATTGATGCCAGCGTGTGCAGAAAGGTTATGGTTTGAATCATAGAGTAGTTAGGGAGCAGTCATTGAGGGAGAGTCCTACATCAGATTGTCTGATTCGTATTATTTACTTGAGTATGTGATTAAATTAGTTTCTTGTGCAAACTAAATAGAGTTCAGTAAGTTGCAAATAATATTAAATAAAACAAAATGAAGCTAAGCATGGTGCTCGCAGAGTAGTACTATTTATTTTTTTTCCTTGAAAGAGAAGCAGAGAGGGGGTATAAACCTGTTCAAATGATAGCAGCATGATAGCAAGATTCATGGCTGAATCTTGGAGGACTGTAAACCTGGGGCATGGCAGGTGGTGGTTACAAATGTCATTCCAGATATGTGGGAAAGAGGAAGTACACTTTTATCTCAGATCTTGTTTCCAGTGGCTTGAGAAAGTTTGTCTGAATTTTCATCTTTCTTTAAGGACTAGTTACATGTTACTAGTTAGAAGTCCGATGATATGGCCATTTTATCCCCAAGAAGGAGTTGCCTAACCAGGATTTTAACAAACTGTCTTTAAACTTGCTACTAAAGTTCATAGAACCCAACCAGTGGTTCATTCCAGGTGACACTTTTGAGTGCAGTGTAAATATCTCTTCCGGAAGTCCTTTTATTTTCATTTCGAACAAGCCCTGTGGGGAATGATCAGCGTAAAGATACCCAGCAGATATTCTCGCCTTATCTCACCTTTATCTTGTCATATCTTATAACAACATTGTGATTAAATGTTCGGAATGAAAGTAGAAAAATAGGAATTTTGTATTTAGATTGAAGACTCAATGGGTCAACTGTAGAACTGGTAATCTTGCCAGATACCAGTCTTCAGACCATCAGTTAAATTCTAATTTGCATGCATAGTGTTCAAATTTAATTTTATTAGCAGCTGATTAAACTGGTTCAGAGTCTTAATTTAGGTAGTGAAATTGCTAGGTACTTTTGTGATGCTATAATAATTACTGGTAGAAGGAAGGAGGTATCATACTTCACTATTACATGCAAATTTGGGTTATATTGCTTTACTACTTAAGAAAAATGATTAGGTCATTAGATTTGCTGTTTATTTACAACCTTGCTATAGTCTAAAAGCTATGGAAAATTATATCATATTAGTATTTTTAGAGTATAAATCGTACTTCAACATGTCAAATTCCTTTTTGATAGTTCTGTCTTTGAAGGACAAAAAGGGAAAGTATTTCTCTCACTAGTCAGTCAAAATCTTACTGTTTCTTAGCAAGTGTAAAAGGGCATCAGTGTGCCCTTCAGAGTTAGTGTTCTTATTGAAAGTAATTGTTTAGCAAAATATTTAGCAGAAGCTTTATTTTAGAGAAGAACCTTGTTATGTTACATTCTTGTATTGGTGTGAAAGATTTCGTTGGCACAGAATAAAAATGCATTACACTGGAAAGTAACAAATCTAGCATGGAAAGAAAAAACTGTCTCGTGTAGCTATTTGTTCTTTTTAATCTGTAACAGAGATATTTGATGGAATATTGTTTTTCTGTGTACAGATCCTCTCCAGACAAAGAAAGTAAGAAAGGTGCCCCCTGGTTTGCCTTCTTCTGTAAGTACTGCATGTTTTTACTGATAGTAAACAAATCATGCTCAATTTATGCTCTCTTCACTTGACATCCACACAAATTACTCAACTTCAGCGTTAGGAAGGATATCTGCTGGACATAAACAGCTAGGCTAGGTGATTGGGAGTGGTTCTGGAGGACTAAATACACATTTGATGTGGAATTTTTAGATTTCATAGCAGTGATTTGTAGCTTGCTCATATGCTCCTACCCACTTGTCCCTGTCATTTGAATTCCTCTCTTGGGAAGAGAGCTGGGCCAGGAGCTGTCAAAGAAGATCTCCTGTACAGGTCTTTTGATGTTTAATTAGTCATTATGTTGCTGAACAGGAGGACAGACAGAGATTAATAGCTGAGAATCTTAGAAATTTACATTTGTAATAATCCCAGTGGAGCTGAAGACATTAAGATTCGGAGGACATGTACAGCTCAGCTTGCCTCAGTAGGACTGAGGTTATTAATATGCATAAATCACCGAGTCAGATGTTCATTGTGAAGCCCTGGTGGATTTTAAAGCCTTCATTAAGCCTTTCCTAACTTCAGCCTAGCATCAGGAAAGCTTTCAAGCAACTAGTTTGTTGATCCCTCTTTGCTTGAAAATTTATCCTTCGAGAATAAAGGGCTTTGATGAAAAAGGTTGGAAGGGTTTTGGTGGAAAAATCATTAATGGCTGTGATAATCTAATGCTATAGGGGTGTTTTGTGGTATTAAATATGCTTTATTCTTAAAAGGGAGAAAATTGTTTATAAATGAATCTGCATTTAAAAATCCACGTGAAGTGAAAAATCCCCAGTGAAGTGAAGGACGGAATTGTGTTTTCCCCTGCTCAGAACAAACAGGAGGGGAGGGGGAAGCTCCTGCCTTGCGGGGTACATCTCTTTGTTGTGTAAATGGCTGTTGGGCTTTTATTTGGCAGTACTTAACACATGGGCGCAGGTGCACTTGGCTGAGTCATAACTCAAAGCCGGATAGGCTGAATGGAACATACTGCACGGGCAGCAGAGATACAGTGGAGCGGAATGCTCTGAGCTTTTCATTTTGTATTGAGCCTCAAGTACGGATGGTGTCTTCTAGCCCTTGCATCTTCCCTGTTCTCTCCTCCCTCTTTCCCTTCTCCCTCCCTGTGCTCACTATGATACATACAGAAAGAAGGATCTGAAATCCTATTTTAACCGTACTTCCAGATGGAGCTGAGATAGTCTAGATAGCCTGGGGCAGCTGTGCTCTGAACCTGCAGCCTACCTGGAAGCCAGGATTGCAGCTGCAGGCACTCTTAAAAGCTTTTGCTTGCATAAGCACTTGGGCCCCACTAGAGGCTGAATAGCTGCTTGATAAACAAAATGAACACAATGCCTCAAATCATTATTCCCGAGGCCAGGAATATTCTTCTTCTTCCTTCCCCCCCTGCTTTTTTTTTTTTTTTTTCTTTTTTCCTTTCCCCTTCAGCAGCAGCTAAAAATAGTTTGGCAATTTACATTTTAACAGTTGTGTGTTATGTAGGGTGGCTTTACAGTCTAGCAGATGATTTCTGCTAGGTTAACAAAAATATATTTAAGATGTCAGAGAAGCTAAAACACAGAGCAGTGCAGTTTTCATGTAATTTATTACCATAATTCCGGGCGAGTAATAAAGCTTACGTTACATGTTTAATATTTAATAGCGTCAGCCAGGTAGAGAGATTGTTTTAGCAAATGAAACATTTCTCTCATTTCTCTTCCCAGGCTTTAATTTTAAGAAACAGTATTTTAAAAATGGCTTTCATTTAATTCTTCTGTGGGAAGAGTGGAGACAACAAAATGCTGCTAAATTTTATTTGTGTTAACATTGTACCAATCTGTGCAATAAAGTGTGGTTACTGTGAATAAACAGTGCTTGCGATGCTGCAGTTTTGAAGTACTGTTTCTGTGTATTGCGATGCTGTCAGGGCTGAATAAAGCCTTGAAGCAAAAATGCGGTATTAAAAAAAAAAGTGATACAAGGTAATATGTGTTTTGGAAGATGACACAAAAACTAAATTTCACTGACAGATAAATATGGAAGTATTGTCTCTATTTTAAATATACCTTGGTAAGAAGTCTTGAATGTATTGCAGGAGAGATAAAAATCAGTTTAGCTAATAGGCAGTGCAGATAAGTTTAATTATAATATGAAAAGTCACAAGAAAGGTGATACTTAATGTTCTACAAATCTATGTTTAATTTTTCAGTTTCTAAAAGATTTTCTGCAATGTTTTCATGTTAGTATAGGGCTGCCATATCAACAGATACTCAACATGAATTTAATTTCCCAGATAACTGTAATTTAATAATGGTCTTTTAAGGAAAAAAATTAAAAACCAACCTTCCTGTAGTTTTTTTTCTTTGTCTCTTGGATCGGAACGGTATTTTCTGAAATTACTTGCTTTGAGGTTTATCTTTGTTCCTGTGCTCTTATCAGGGTCTAAAGTAAAAACAGTTACAGAGAAAAGTAACAAATTGTTTAGTGACTTTCTGGGGTACAACTGAATCTGAACTTGTCCTTTTACTGCAAAAATTAGATGCACTGGTGGGCAGATGCATTTTTAAGTTTTCCTGTTGTAAGTTTCTAAGTGGTGAGTCATCGCCCAAAACATTCTGAATGTTGACACGCGAGCATTTGTACAACTACTAAATTTAAAGCCTTCTGGGGAGGACAGAAACTAAAACAATCAGCGGTTTATTTTTTCTCACTGTTAGCTCAAGCCAGGCTTGAGTGAGCAGAAAAATTATGATGTGCCATTTATATTCTAGCAGGGGGGAATACTGTTTGGTGAGTTACATTATCCGCGGAGATTCAGGACTGTTGTGTTTCTGAATTTTTTTCTGATTGTGGGAGGTACCTTAGCTAAGCCAGGAAACTAATAATATCATATGACTTGAAACCAGTTGTAACTAATCCGTGGGGCTGAATTAGGAAGAGCAGGGTATCAGGGTTTTCAAAGAGCTGTTCAGTTCACGGAGGAGAAAGAAAAGTAAGGCTCACTTGGAAATGCACAGGGAGCTTGCCATCTAATTATGTACGGGCTATGAGCAGAAACATACTATTTACATGTGTAGTCAGAAAATAATTCAAACTAATGGGTTTTTTATTAGTACCATAATCTGTAGCTATCGTGAAGTCATAATTCTAAGAAAAATAGTGAGATTAACATTGTTCTTTTGCCATTTAATTAGTCTCATGTCAGAGAAACAAACCTGAAATGCATTGTGTCTGTTAATTTTTGTTACAGAAAATGAGCTCTGACACACAGGAACAAATACCTGATTGTTTTCTGTGTAATGCCATTTCTAATAAATATTTTGAGTGTATTAGTTTCCACAGTACCTGAGACAATCAGTTTAATATTAATCTTTAGATTTCCACTTATTTAATAAGAGATTGTCAAATGAATATTTTCTAGTACCAGAGCTCTCTTAGTAAACTCGAGTTCATTGTTTTTCAATATATTTAAGACAATTTTCAATTTGGCTATAGGGTTTCCCCATATATCATCCTCTATTATATGTGTGTAGTCCATGGTGCTAATTTATTACAGGAGTTCTTTATGAAGGAAGGCTAAAAAAAAAAAACCTCTAAAACTTGGGTTAGTGAATAGAACTACCTCCCAAACATTTACTTTTCTTTTTTGGTATCATGTTAGTCTTTTAAGACCAAGCTTGATAAATGTGTTTTAAGAGATGTCTCAAAAGATAGCAATGGTACCAGAAGGAAAATAATAGATCTTACTCCCTTCTGTGCTCCCTACTTCATCCACCCCTCCTGAAGGGTAAAGGAGATAATTTGAAATGGTGGTGTGGAAAGGATCCAGTCCTTTGAATGCTTATCTGAAATGCAACGTTCACCACGTGGAGTGGACTTTCTTTAGAGAATTATCCTCAATATTACCAAATTCAATGGGTATTGAAGTAGCCTGGTGTAAACCAACATCCTTAGAATATTCTGCTGAAGTCTGTGGCTCTGAATAGAAACTGTGGAGCATCCTGGGCAGATCTTTGTGCAGTGTTTGACTGGTGGTGATGATGTGTTTAACTGTCTTTCTAGTGAGACTTCTATTTATTTTGGTTTTATTGTAAGATTTATTCTGACTGGTCAGAAATGGTGTCAAAATGTAGAAAGCAGCATTTAGTTTGTTCAGAGCTGTTCTGAATTGCATTGTGCAGTCAAGTAATACATTCAACTGTCACTTGTCTTCAGTATCTAACACTCTCAAAGACAGCAGTACTCACTGACCCTTGCCTCTGATGCTGTGCTGTGTTTTAGAAGGCAATTTTAAATAACAAAACTGAGCAAATAAATCCTTGTGGGTAATGCAACACAGAACTTGCCATTTCTTCCTTGTGACTTAGTCTTTCATCTTCCTTTCTTCTTCTTTATGCCTGTTCTTTGATCACCTGATTCAAGGGATGTTTTTAGGAACCTGCTCTAGACTCCTTTTTAAGCACCATGTTCATCTGTGAGTTTGAACAAAAAGCAAACACAAAAATCATCCAACCCCCAAATTCTGTTACAAGCCAAGTAAAACTGTTTCTGGTTAGATGATTTTAGTTTTTTTCAATGTGAGCTTTATTTGAAATCTATCTGAAACCAGCAGTAACCTCAGATTGTAGCATCCCACCTGCTCTTTGCTGTATGGGCATGTTTAGCTGTCATTAAACAACTAAGCAGTCCATTGCGCAGTCCTGTTGTGAAAAGTTCAGATCGAGTTCTCACAGAATTAGGGTAAAGGGGCTTAAGTAGCCCTCTCCTAATAGCTGTTTTTAAATTAAAATCAAATACTTTTTCCAACCTATCTCATCACCTGACTGTGGTGAACTATTATGAGGTTGTTTCATTGAGAGATCTTCTTTGTTAAAATCCTGCATATACGTATATGAGGGATATCTAATGATGTCAAATTATTTCTCTGTGTTTAGATTTACTGGAGATAGTTTGTTTTTGAAGTTTTCACAACATATCAAAATGAGCACATTAGATGCTCTTAGAGTGTAGATCTGCATAAAAGGACCTTAAATCTATGCATAAGTTCTAAAACTGTTATCTGAAAAAATAACATGACTGAATTGCAGCTCGTGTAATTTAGGGAGAATTTATATGGAATTGCTGCAACTTCTGCTTTACCTCAAAGATTAATGTGTCCATTACCATAAATTAGTGTGGTGGTTTATAACATTAGATAAGGATAAAAGCTTTTTTGAAGACTATTTCTTAATGTCTTTTGCTTGATAATACTCGTGGTATTGGTGGGAAGGCTTTTATAATCCCTGAAGTCAGCTGGGAAAGTGGT
Organism: Coracopsis vasa; assembly: GCA_026283785.1. Classification (NCBI taxonomy): domain Eukaryota; kingdom Metazoa; phylum Chordata; class Aves; order Psittaciformes; family Psittacidae; genus Coracopsis; species Coracopsis vasa. The sequence goes on from JANHGB010041561.1 coordinate 26,215, forward strand.
GAGCAGTGTTGTGTTTCTAGGCTTTTACGTGCTGTTGAAATGAGATGTTTCCTTTCAGTTGGCTGCTCAGCCCCAATGTTGCGCAGGTTGCTTTGCCCATTTGTCAAAAGGGGCAATACAAAAATGATTGCTTTTTCAAAAGAATGGTACTGAAATTAAAGCTCTGCTTTATTTTATGAAATGAAAGCACATCATCTTTAAATGAAATTTCAGGTCAAGATGGGCCTTTACACACTGAAGGAAAGAAACTGAATTAAATTACCTCTTGTTTTAGTGCCACTGAGTTTCTTGTGATGTCAAGACTTACAAAAAAAGCAAGTTGTGCAGTCTTGGAGATTTAAGTATGGGATTTCACCATTTGCACCAATAGCTAGGATTAGTTGTTAGGGTTTTTTCTTTCTGTAGGGAAGCAGTAGGCGGATTCCTAACTGTGGATGGCAGGAGGATTGCTCCTTTGGCTTTTGATAACTCACTTGGCTTCATTTGCAAAACAGTTTTTCCGAGCAGCAACTTGGAGTGCAGGAGAAGGGGAGGAATGCAGGGAAATACGTGCTGCGGCACAATTAGCTGTCTGCGGTTTGACACGCAAGCTTGTACAGCTTCTCTGACACGGGGTTGTTTAATGAATGCACAAATTGTGTGTGTGTGTGTGTGTGTGTGTGTGTGTTAAGATCCTGGGCTGGGCTCAGGTGTAGAGTCTGGAGCCACCTACAGGGAGCTCACACGAGTGCAGGTGTAGCTGCACGGTTTTGGTGAGGGGAGGAAGTGAAAAATACCCCGTACTTCAGTGATGAAAGAAGAGTTAAACGATGCTGTGAGGTTGCACCAGCAGAGGGACCCCTTAATCACTGTTTAATTTTCCAAATAGATCTTCTTGGTCATACTGAGGTGCTGTGGAAAGGTTCAGGACTTCTGCAGCCTTCGCTAACGCAGCCTTGCTGACTGATGTCAGGCTTTACAATTTTGTTGCGGTCTGTACGCATGTTTACATGGGGTAGGTTTTAAGCACATTTTGGGATGATGATTATCTGACTTCTGATGGGGTTATTTATTGCCTCAGAGTAATTAACATGTTTGTTTACTTTTTAATGCCGACACAGGGAGTTAAGACCTTCATATAGAGGCTTTCAAACCTTTAGTGCTCAATATTTCAGTAAAATGATAAAACTGTCTGGATTTGAGCAATATCCCATCGAAGCTGTATTTGAAGGACTGTGGAAGAAGTCTTAAAACCTCAAACTATTTTGTGTTTGATTCTGAAGAATGTGATACACAGCACTTTCTTCCTCATGCTTTTCACTCTCGTGCAATATTTACGTAAAAACTTAAACATGTAAAATTTGGTATTATTTGGAAAACTACTGAAAGAGAAACTTTCTACCTGTAGTTTCCAATTAAAACCAAGCAAAAATACCCAACTTTTTTAACCCAATCTGTCACAGGTAACTGGGGATTTTTGAAAACAAGCAAAACCCTCCCAAGCAACAACAAAAAACCCAAAAAGCATCCCCTAAAACCTGGTAATATTGCTAAGTAAAAGTAATGGATAGCAATTAATAGCAATTTCATTAGTACTTGTTGTCTATTCTCTATTTCTTCAAACTGTTCCCTCTTTCCTGGTTATAGTAACATGACTGTTAAGTATGAATTTAAAGACAAACCTTTTGAACAGGAAAACCACCAAAGTATTTTAGCTCTTGCATAGATGAGTAAATTAATTTGCTTAAATCATCTTCCTTTGGATATTGTGGAGGTTTTGCCTATTGAATTTAGTCCACTGGGTTATTTTAAATTGTCTTCCACACAGTCTGCTCTGTTTCTGCTGAACAGCATACTTAGTGGTTGGTTAATAACACAAGGCTATACTTCCAGGATTTAAAACTAAATTAGCACTTACTTAACTGATCAATTGAATAGAGGACAGTATAATAAGCAATGTGTTTTCCCCTTAGAGCAGCCAGGTTTGTTTCTTAAGGCTTGAAAGCTTGTCTGTGTCTAACAGCTACATTATGCATGATATTCAATGCACCCTTTATCAATGATCCTAACTCTGACCTTGCTATAGTTGCAAGAGAAGCAGCTGAAAGTTACTGAGTGTATTTTAATTAGCAACAGGTTGTTCAGTAGTGGACTATAAATTTGTCTTTTATCCTCATTTCCCCATTCCTTGCCTTTATTTCAATGGGGCATCAGCTGGGGTCTGTCTCCTCTTCAGGTTCAGTTTTCTTAGAAACTGGTAAGAGCTTAATCACTTGTGAAACTTCTGTTCCTTTGTCAAATGTGGTTGAAACTGATAAGGAGTTCCAACCTTGGACAGAGTGGGGAGGAAAGGAGAGGCTTCTAGGGCAGTTGCCTTCGCCTTATTTCCACAGATAGCAGGTTAACCTAGCCCCTAAGAAATTAAATGGAGGTTGGTAAGAACAACAGGATTTGTATCCCCTCAAAGCAGGTTTTGGCTCTGACCAGGTCACCATTTTGTCAGCAGGATTGAAACCACCTCTTCTGCAAGGAAACCCGTGGTACTTGGGCGCACAGGTCACAGTTGAGTTTGTTGGTGAAAAAGGAACTTTCACTTTGTTGTTTTCGCTGCTTGTTGTGTTTGAATAAACCCATTTAAAACATAAAGCTGTGATTAAAAAGCAATACGCTTTTAAAAGTATTTTGATATTTCAGTGTTGTGGAATAGGTTTGACCAGAGGATGGCTCTCGTCCGCTGAGACAGTTACATAATTATCCTTCATGCAGTATAATTTTCAGTCATCTGGAGAAATGATGTTTATTTTTTTATACATTCAAATGATGGGTTACATGTGCTTATCGCGTGTTTGTGAGTGGCTCTGACAAGTTGGACAAAACCGTATTTCACATGAAAGTGTCTTTTCAGGGAGAACACATAGTTCATTCACAAAACCTCTTGGTGCTAAAACCATCTTTGAAATCACCCTCCTGCAGGTAGCTTGGTTTATTATTAGGTCAGTATTTCATTCCGCATCAGCTTTCATAATCTCTTTGCATACTTTAGAAACAGGCAGTTTATTGTTTTTGACACACAGTACAGGGTCATGAGTGGAAACAATTCGGGCTACAAAGTGCATGTCAGTTCAGTGCTCCTCTGCTGACGGCATGTCTGTCTGAAATCAAGTTTAAAAAATTGGCCCTGTCTCCAGCTGACTTGTTTTGTCAGGCTGAGTCATGAGATTAACCCTTGACTTGTCACCAAGGAAAAATGGAGTAAACAACTGTACCCAGTACAGTATCGCTAATCCAGCGATGATTCATTTCACTGTAACATGATTCTCTTAAGAAAACAAATTTCGGAGCAGCTGTTGCTTGGCTTAAATGGGGATTATAAAAATTGCAACCACAAAACGAAAACTTACTTTGGACTTGAGGAGCTTTTGGAACAGTTACGTGGGAGTAGTTCCTGCATATACAGAGCTGTTGGTAACAACGGCGCAAGTGTTTGAGCAGGCTTTCAAATTCTTCCGGTTTAGGATTATTTTTCATGTATTGTGGTGCAAGTAAACTTCTATGTGTTGAAGTTTCATATGGAATTATGGTTGGATCCTGTAAGGTGCATCTATGTAGCAAACATCCTGTGAGAAACAGCATTTCTGTACGGTAAATGTAGAGCAGATGCAGTGATAAATTTCAGATATTGTAGACTAAGATTTTATTCGCACCAGTGTAACTGAGGGTAGGACAGACCTCTTCTCTCCTGGCAGTAAATGAATTTTCCACTTGGACCGTTTCTTCTTTGCCTGTGATGGCAGCCTTCTTTCATAAACATTTGGAGTGAAATGGCTAGTGCCACAGCCTGTTCTCCAGGCTACTTCCCACCAGCATCGTTGTCCAAGGCCATGTGTTCAGGGATGTAGTTACAGAGT
>JANHGB010041561.1:48152-60639 GCA_026283785.1 Coracopsis vasa
TAACTTACATTTTGATTCCTACCTCAGAACTAGGGTAGAGGCCTTTGTACGGTCTCAGTAGTTAAATAGCCACTGGTCCTCTCACAAAAGAAAAGAAAATGTAGGGAAGTTGACTTCTAAAAGTAATTCATGAATTAAGTTTCTTTGTTGCTTTAGACTCAATAACATTAGCATAACAAAGCCTAACTGAAATGTACACTGTAGTGTTTAAAAAATTGGACTAACAGCTCCGAGGTTTGGCTCTGCGGGCTCTCAATTGTGCAGCTTTTGTCTAAGAGCCTTTTCATTAGACCCTGGCATATTGGCATCCCGCTGATTGGAATGGACCATGACTGATAGGAGGAGGAGTCTCATTTGTTGCAGTAAAATGAGTCATGTTACCGTTTAAGCCTGGCAGAAGGTGTCAGGGTTGTTCATCATTGGTCATTTAACAGCACAGCGGCCAGGGACTGCATGCAGAATGAATTCTAACCTCGTGTCTTAGTTGTGGCTTTGGTATAATGGAGGTTTTCCCTCATACAAAATCAGCAAAACAAAATCAGCAGGTAGAGCAGTGGAAAACAGCCAGTTTCAAAGGAAACCTTGTGGCCTTTGTTCTGATATAATTTTAATTTTCTGTGTCTTACCTGCCTGGAACTCTACAGTTCCCATACTGGCACCCAAGATTTTCTTCTATACTCATAGACAATACATGAATTTCCTACAATGGTCTGAGGTGGTTTGTTCTTTTAAATGTACTTACTTTCTAGCATATATGAAATCGAAAAGGTATTTCCAATAGGGAACTGATGGTGTTTTCTAATGGGAAAGTGTGATAAACCAAGAAGGAACATGGGGTCTATCAGGTCCTGGTTTTGTCAGTTCAAAAAATACAATATGCAACTTAACCAAGTCCCAGTTTATTGTCAGCTAAATGCTGAAATGTCATATTGTCTGTGAGAAGAGACATCAACCGCACTGCCAGTGAAGACTTTTTTTAACTGCCATCTGATGACTAACAAATCCTGGTCTCTGCTCAAGCAAAACAGGTTTGAACTAGTGGCCTATAAAAATATGTTCTAAAGTCCATAGTCAGCCCCTAAACCGATTCAATTGCCTTCACAAAATGAATTTTCCAAGAATCTTAAAATTCTAAGTTTTAATTAAAAGCTTTAAGCATTATGTCTTTTGTTTTTATTAAGGCTTTTTAATTACATTAATAGCAAGGAATGGATTCTTGCAAGTTGAGGTTTGGTATCTCAAGGGAGCAACTGATACAGAAATAAGAGGGAAAAATTGTATGCACTGCAATACAATAGGAAGAGCAACAAAATTTCAGATGGTTCTCATTTGGTAGGTACGTAACTAGAGCTGAATGTTTTCTTGGTATTTTCTCTTGTGAAGGATTAATTTCCAGAAGATAACGTGTTGACTGCTAAAAATCTTTTCTCTCTGTAAAATACGGGAAGTCATTATTTCTCCACATTTTCCTGAAGTTTTGTTTGTTATAATTATCTTTGTGCTGTTAACTCTTACGTATATTGTTCTCCTTCAGTGACAACAAGGCTGTAATTTCTGCTGCTGTTGAAGTAGAAGGAAGATCAGTTATACTCGTGTTGCTATCAAATACAGGCTCTGCTTATTTTGACAGCTGCTTGAAAATGAAAGTTCTCTGGACATTTTTAGAGGCTTGAGTGTAATAAAGCAGAGCTGTGATTGAAGGATGAAATTGGGGTTTTTATCAATCTAGCATCATGAATGACAATTAAAAGCATGAAAAGGAATCCTAATAGCTATTTTCTTTACTGAATATTATGGCATGTATTGATACACAATCTCTTTTGTCTGTTGTTAGATTTATTCTCCTGATCATACCAGCAGCAGTTTCCCATCGAATCCGTCAACACCAGTTGGATCACCATCGCCTCTTACAGGTAGAGACTAGCCATTTGTCAGTAACTCATTTGTTGTTTTGAAAGCCTCCTGTTTGGAATCCCAGTGAAATCAGCAGTTAGATTCCTTGCAAAATTACTTCTGCATTTTGTTTATATTTCCATTGTACTTAATCCAGATTTAGAAATCCAGATTCTTAGCTGGTTTGTTACGAGCATTCACCTAAATCCTGGTGACTGGCTTTTAAAATTAGCTTCTTAAAATAATCTTTGACGACATTGAATGACCATATACAACCACAGCTATAAAGATGTCTGTACAGATCTATACCATTGGAGAGAAGTAAGAGTGATTTGCTTGGTTTTGTTGGGGTTTTTTAAGCTATATGCTAAAATTCTGTGGCAGCTTTCAGTGACAAACACAGCAGATGTGTGTTCCCCCTAATGAAAATATAGTAGCTATGAGAGTATCCAGTTTTTACACAGGATAGCTTTTCATTCGTATCTCTCATGAATGCTTTCATTCTATGGGAGAAGAATTTCTGGCATTTTTCAAAATAAATGCTCTATATTGCAGCCACCTCTGTCACCTGTGCTTTGTGTGTTTGTAGTGTGAATGTGGGAAGGAGCATTCCAGTGTGGAGATGAACTGTGGGCAGCTGCCTACAGCTATTAGTGGGTAGTGCAGCTTTCACAGACACTGTGGCCTCAGCTGTCTAGTAAAAGTTGAACAGCTGTTCTCCATATAGAGAGGGCTGTGAAAGCGCCATTGAGTTAAATTTGTTGTTTAACAAAGAACTAGAATTACAAGCAAGATGATGTAACTTTAACCCTGTTCTTTCCTATAGTGCGATTAGTTAAATTATTTAACATTTATACAACAGTCTGTTTTCCCTTTCTCTGTTGTTTAATATATCCCTGCAGGCTCCAGGCCATTGGTCACTTCTTGCAATAGCGTTTAGGTGTTTTATTAAAAAAAAACCAAAATTAACTTGCAGTGAAAGGGGCACAGAATGAGCTTGGCTGGACACTTCTGTAATCTAGAGCAATAATTCGTTAAAAGTTATGGCACATAAAATGCAGCCATGGACATCTGTAAGTGAATATATAGACTATACGCAGTGTCACTCGGAAAACTTTCATCATTCATACTTGACTTATGTTTAACGGACACTGTTCTGGTTTTCTATGGTCTTAATGGATTACTGAATATCTGACGTGGTATACCTGAGCAGCTGCTTTGGGCATTTCTATAACTGAAAAATCCGTGTTGAATTGAGTGAGGATGGGATTAATGGGCTTTTTGATTCAGTGATTGTAGTTGACAAGAAATGTTTTGTGTATCCCTGTTGTACTGAAAAGGTAGATCAGGCCAGAAAATTGTTACTACTTTCTTTTTAACATCAAAGCAAATACTGAAAATATTTTGTGGCTGGAAGAAAGAAGTTCTGACATTTCAAAGTATTTAAAATTTTAAAGATCCCAACTGGAGTTCCCCGAGCAGATACTACACCTGATTTTGTAAGTGTGAAAGCGCCAGCTAATTCCTGGGTTTAGAATACAAATTCAAGGTCCCTGAAATGTGAAGTTTCCCTTTGCCATTGATGCCTTTGTCTGTTGGAACCTGTATCAAATGTAAAACTCTCCAAAATTTGCATTTTAATTTGTGTTCATTATTCTGGATTCTGATGGCTAAGACAGTAGTAGATGTAAGCAAATACTTCTGAAATCCTTCTTAGACACAAACTTAGCATCTGCTTTACGATTATACCCTCCCACCCCCTTTAATTTCAGTGATACAGAATCTATCAAGCCTTTGGTAAATTGCTGCAGTAGTTAATTACCTTCATTTATGAATCTGGACTTTTATCTTTATTCCCAGATGAGTCACTGAGAACACAGTGAAGCACAATGTAAAGTAATTACTACTACATTTATGGCTGTTGATACTCCTGGTAGCCATTTTCTGTCCTGACCCAAAAAGTTATTGCAGATAACACAAATGTTTTATGTATACTAAAATAATACGCTTTGCAGCATTTTAGCCTTCTTTGTGATTTTCCTCTTTTTGCAGTTAGTTCTTTGTTTATCTGGCATTCTTCTTATTATAGGTTTGAGTGAGTCATAACTTGCATATCCTTTAATTGTAAATTACAGTAGGAGTACTCTGCCATTTAAAGCATTGAGAGATGATAGCTTCATGACACACGTAGATAAACTCATATTTGACCATTTGGCTGTTACATTACTGAATAAGGGTAATGACGTTTTTTAATTAATTTAAGTAAAAGCTTTGAGAACAACATGATGAAAACCCCCAAGTACTATGAGACAGTAGCGTGTCTCATCTTCCCTGCCCTCATTTAATTTCTAATTTTACATAAACATGCCCAGAGCTTAGCTTCTTGCATGGTTTCAGTGATTGTATATACGTATGTGAAGTTTATATACGGATCTGAATGGTGGGAGCCTTGGTATTTTAAGAGTCCTCCTCCCAGGATCAGAAGTATTCAGAAGGCTTCAGTTGGTTCTGAGGGTACAAAACCAGCCCTCTGTGGACTCTGATGCCGAGTGTGTGTTTGAAAGGGGAGCCAGAGGATTAGTGTTGGTAGTAGAGGAACAATACTGGAGTGATTACTATCGATGACCCCTGTAAATCCTAACACTTGCCTGGCTTATTTGTATTTTCATGCTGCTATGTTGGTGCTGCACTAAAAGCTGCAGTTGTTAATTGCAGGGCTTGTGGTGCCAGGATGCTTTCTAATATAATTGGTGGATTTCATGCACAAACTTCTAGGAGGGGGAGTGGAATGAGGAAAGCAGGAAATCGGTGCCATCTGGCAACCTGTGCAGACATGGAGACAGAGTATGCCACCGCGCAGAAAGAGCACCAGCGTTACTAGAGGTGTGATTAAAAACTGCAGGTTGCAGTTGGGTGGTTTGTTTGACCGGAATTTAGTATTCCCTCCCCCCCTTTTATTTTTTTTTCTTCCTTTGTGAGAAGGCCCACTCAAGAGTTTTGTTCTGGGCTTACACTAAGGAAATAATACCTTTCCCCATTAAAAAATGGGAACAAACTCATGAGACAAGGTGAACAGGCATTGAGCCTTTGCTTTCTTTTCTTAACTGGTTGCCTTTCTGTTTGCCAGCTGATGCTTTACTGTAGGAAGTAGCACACTCAATCCTGTTAGTAGTGAGCACTCACTAAAAGCCCTGACTATGGTCTTGTCTCTAAAAATGGAGTTTTGACCAGATAAAAATTTGGACCTTACAGTGAGCCAGAATATTCTAAAGTTGTTTCATTAATGCTTTGCAAAAATAAGTGAGACTCCAAGCGTCATTCCAAAGTTCAGGAACGACAGTAATGCGGGAGGAGACTACAGATCCAGACCCAGAGTAGCTGTGTGAAGCGAAAATTGGTAATTATAAACTTGTTCACTGATGTCGTTGTATTTTAAAAGAGAATTCCAGTGCAGTTACGGCAGCTCTGGGCTTCTATGAAACTGGAGATGGTTTGTTTTTTTTTAATTAGAAAGGAAATATTTAGGTATTTTAATAGCTATGCAAGCTGTACTCTTTTTGTTATATAAACCCCTTTCTTTAAGAGGTAACTACTTGCAGCTCTCCGAACAAAGGAACTGTAATGTTATTAAACCTTTTCCCAGTTTTCCAGATGTACAGCTCTGGCTGTTATTGAAAGAACAAGCCCACAGGCTCTTCCTTTAATGAGCTGCTTTGGATTGTACGTCCATAATTTATTAATGTAATTGCTTTATTATTACATTTGTATGGCTGAAAGGAAGCTGTCTCTAATGGCCATAGAATTTTGTGTAGTATCTTTATAAAAGATGTATTATTAGTTGGTGAGAAAAATACATGTTGACTACTTCAGGCTTTGTTTTAAAAGTACTTCTTTATTAGCATTTCACATCTAATTATTTTTAATTTTTACATGGTAATTAGGTATATTTATGTCGGATGAGAATGGATATGGATTCGAATTTGCAGTGTATAGGTAATATGGATGTAATTGACGATTTGTTGCACCGTCAGTATTCTTTAACTGCCAATTTATGTGCAGTATATCTGAAATAACAAATGGGGATTACTTGGGTGTATTTTTACTCTTCTAAACTAGAAATGCATTATAATCTAAAATGGTATCGTGGAATGAGATAAGATAAATCCTTTTGATCTAGTTTTAAGTTTTCTCATTTAGTAAAGAGGTGTCATAAAAATGGTTTTCCAGTTATCCTTAGTTCAGCGTCCATTTGCTTTCTTTAAATATTTTTGTGGTATGTTTTAACATTATTAAAGATATGCCTACATATACTGAACATAACCTGAAGAAGGAGTTCAGCAACCCTTTTATGGTGACACTGGCAGAGGGCAGGTATTTCAGGTACTTTGCGTGTGTGTTTAGTCCACTTTTGTATAGTTTAAGTACTGTGAAGATGTCGCTGCTTTGTCATCGACAATGTGCCTAACCCTACAGACACCAGGATATAAAAACTGTCCCTCTGCAAGGCAGAATGAAGGAATTTGTCCTCCTTTGTGTACCCATATGTTAGCTTACCTTTATGCAGAGTGCTGGTTTTGATTAAGTTGAGAAATACCGTGTTGCTGCTTCCCACTTCTGCTGCATAAATCTGTGTTAACCTAGACAATTTTGACAGGTGCCAGTCAGTGGTCTAGGAGTGGAGGACAAGCCCCCTCATCTCCAAACTATGAAAACTCTCTACACTCCTTGGTAAGAATTGTTGAAAGCAACACCATACTTTTTACTTAAGAGCTGAAGGCTTGGTTTTGTATAAATCCTGCATATCATTAAAGGAAACAGTAGGATAGCATTACAAATGAATTCTTTGCTAACAAATGGCCTGTTCAGTTGAACAATATAAGACGTGCAGGGTGTGTCTTTCACCATCTGTTCGTTGGGCATCAGGCTTCTGTGCTGAGGACAGCTGGTGCTAAAGCGCTGTTATGAGATTCTGGTACCTTTTCACAAATCCATAGCTAATTCTTATCTAAAGTTCAGTCTGGAGGAAAGATAAAGACTTCATGCCTTCGCATTTACTTGTCCTTCCCCTCCCTCCCTGAAATGGTGGCCTCTTGGGCTTGCTTTCACTACACTTGTCATTAAAGTACTAATATATTTTATTTATAACTATTATTTGTTATTGGGGAGTGTTCATTTATTAATTAATGAACCATTTTACAGAAAAAGACATGGGAAGTCATCTACAGCATTGTAAATTTTCTTCCTTTGAAGATTCAGCAGAGGATTTAAGTTACTGACTTCTTTCTTAAATTCCTGCTACAGGATCGGGAAGGAAAAGGGAAAAATTTGAGGGGAGGCTTTGATTACCTGTTAATATTTCTAGTTTCCACAGGTGAAATTTCATTTTTCTGTCTAAGAAGAATAAGTTTAAGCCAAATCCGTTTTCTTCAATATTTTTGCAATTAAGTATAGTTGTTATGTACATCTTAAAATCCTAACAAAACTGCAGTGTTAAATATTAGCCTTTTCTTATCTTAATATAATCAGATCTCTGTTGCATTAACTTGACTAACAATTTATTGCTGACATGCACATCAGCTGTTTCCTCACCTCTTTTTTGAATTAATCTTAACCTGTGCTTTGCTTCCTGTTCTGTCTTGACTTTGCCAGAAAAATCGAGTTGAACAGCAACTTCACGAGCATTTGCAAGATGCAATGTCCTTCTTAAAGGATGTCTGTGAGGTACTATTTCACTTTAGATGGTGCCTTTTTGTGTTTCGATTAATGCTTCCTTCGGATTCCCCATTAAAAACTTAAATTAGCGTAGCATATGACCCATCTTCTGACTCCAACATCCTGCCATTTCAGTTTCTGGAGAGCTGCAGTGTCAGAATTGGTTTTGCTTTGGGGTTTTTTGGTCTTTTTTTTTAAAGGAAAGTAATTTAAAGACAGACTCTTCTGCAGTAACATACAGAATTCACTTTTATTTCTGCAGTAGCTGATGTGTTTAAAGCTCCACTTTAGAAAACAATAGCTCAAAGTTTTGTCCAGATTTTTTGTACAGGTTCTCAAAAACTACTGCCTCTTTTTATTGTTACCAGCGTGGTGAGGCTGATTTTATGATCATTCTTTCTCATCCTTTATTAGCTTATTTTGTAGCACTTCCTTTTTCTTTGTTCATGCCATGTAATAGAAGCTGAGTAACATTAACCTTATAATAAGATGCACTTTAAAAGCTGCCACCTATTTGTGGAATGAATGCTATCTTGAGCAAAATCTCCAGATATCTTTTCTTTTTCCTGTTTGTTGTAGTGCTGGTAGGTGCTTTCAAAGTCTTTGATATACGCATTTCATCTTCTGTCTTTAATATCTCTGAGGTAGAAACTACTGCGGTATAATGAGCGTGCAGGTTTATTCAGTAATTGCTGCTCCTGTCCCTCTTAAATTCTAACAGCAGTCTCGAATGGAGGATCGCTTGGACAGACTTGATGATGCCATCCATGTACTACGAAATCATGCTGTGGGGCCTTCAACAAGCCTGTCAGGTGGCCACGGAGATATACACAGTTTATTGGGACCATCCCACAATGGGCCAATTGGAAGCCTGAACTCAAACTATGGAGCATCTAGCCTTGTGACAACCAACAGACAAGCGTCAATGGTAATGGTATTTTTAAATGTGTATTTTTATGCATAACAGCTTCAGCTGATGCATTTGACTTAGCGCAGAGCCTAGTGAGTTACAACTGGAGTGTAAGACCAACGTTTATCAGGAAGAAACTACTTGAGGTTCCTGCGGAGGAAAAGGTGGCAGACAGCTTGCACCTGCTATGGGTTTCCAATTAGAGGGTTAGGGTGGGGGTAGAAATGAGGGGGAGGAGAAAGATGGGAAAACTTAAACTTGGGCCTGGTCAGTGGCCCATAAAATCCTGCTGTGACCATATGCAGAAAGCTGAAACTTTCTGCTGAGAGCATTTCAGCTTATACATGCATTTTTTCCAGATGTGTAATAATTGGCAGAACAGTTTTCTCCTTGAAATGGTGAATAGCGAGATTGAATGGGAAAAGCAGTCAAGAAGGACTGAATTTCAAGTGTTCTGGTCTGGAAAAGCTGTTTATTGTAAATTGGAACTAGTCTTCAATAGCAGATGCTGGCAGAGGACTGGGAGGAAGCTGTTGGAATGTGGAACCATGGTGTGCGCAGGCTCAAAATGTAAACTTTTTTTTCTAAATGAAAAGGAGTTTGAGCACAGCTGTAGTGTAAGTAACAATGAAGAGGAAACAACTTCTAGATTAATCCCCAAGAAGAGTGAAATAATTCAATCCATCTCTTTTAGTTTCTTTAAAAAAGTGAATAGCTCTGAAAAAATGTAGTTGAGCTTTTTATAGATCAGAAGTATGTTAAAAGCATTAGACAGTAAACGAAATCTATTTGTAGCATTGCTCACCTCCCTTTTTCTTCCTTTGCATTCCTCCCTTCTCAAGAACGCTTAAAGGAAAAAGGGCTTTTTAAAACATGCTTATTTTAGTGGTGCCATGTGTTTGCATGTTTACAGCGTAATTTTAAAGACCAGTTACATGCTGTGAAATTTTCTGTCATAAAACAGATTCACAGCTGGGCACTGTGTGATCAAGGCAAAACTTCACCTATCATCAAAATAATTAGGTACCCCAATTGCTGAAGGGTTTGTATTCTATAAAACTGAATTAGTTCCAGGCTCTCCCATTCGCACGTCACACATCCATTTATATTAATTTCAGAACCACTGCAGTAGACATCAAAAAGAACTGGTTACTTTCTATAAGCTGCGTGTGTTTGGGGCCTTTTGGGGAGGGAAGTGCTTTCCAACACATACCCAGCTTTAGGTTTCTGTACAGCTTCACCATTACAGTTAGTAGTGAAGGAAGTGATGCATAAATACTTCAGAATTTTTTTCTGAATACTGCCCCATATTTAATATTTAAAGAATGCTGTTACAAGGGAAGGTTCTGCAGTGGTCTGGGGTAGACGGCAATCTAGTTACACAAAAGAAAACTTGTTTTTTCCTCGGTCTTAATGACGTGGGGTTGAGTGACTGAAATTGCAGTGACAGAATTGTTCTCTCTCTGTCTTGTGGAACCTTCTGGTGCTGCTAAGCCAGATCCAGTCAAATGCAGGTAGTGCTGCAATGCACAAAGAAATCTCTGTTTCTCTTTTAAATTAAGCTATGATAAATATTTTATCAGCTTGGTTTTGATTGAAATAGGTGGCAGTGGAAGATGACTCCCCAAAATGAATTCCTCGGTCTGCTTTAGTTTGATGTAGTTGTGTAACTTAAATGTAATCTAGACTTGAGTTGCCACCTAATGATTGACCTGCTGTTTCAATTGAAAGATGCTTGCTCTCTGTTAAAAAAAACCCCTTAGATTAGGAAAATGAAAAAAACCAACTTGCTTTTGTATTTCATCTGGCTGGGTGAAGCAAGCCTGTGGATCAGTTTTGCTTGAATAGTGAGTCAGCTAAAGAATTTCTTGGATTAACCCTAATTTTGTTACATCAGAATAATTGGCTCCAACAGAAAGCATCCTGTCGTGGCCTTGACCAGTCCCCAGCGAGTGCCCTTTGCCATCATTTGCAGTCACAGGCACTCAGCATGGCTTAGGATGGAGCCTGAAAGACAGACAGAGCAGAGGCTGGCATTTCTGGCTGTAGTGGAAACTGAGCGGTGTTAAGTTAATGATGACTGCATTGCAGTAGTGCCCCCCACTTAAGAGGTGCAATTCTTGTGCTATTCAATAATCAATTGATTTTCACCTATACTTATTTACTATTTGTGTTTCTTGAAATAGTAAATGTAGGAGAACAGAGAATTTGACACCACCTGAACCGTAAGGTCTGGAGTTTGTTCAGAAATTAAATAGTGCTTTACTTCAGAGAGCCTCCAGTAAATCTTAAGAAAATAATGTATTGGCTGTCATAGTGGGAAATGTCAGCATCAGTGCGGGTGTTTACCTGGTTCTGTTTGACGTGTTCGGAAGGGTTTTAAGTCAAGAAATGTTCATTGGGATTCAGCACTAAACGAAACTTCCCTGTCGGGGGAGGGAGGCGGGGGTGTCTCTTCATACAAAACATTTTTTCTCTGTAGGAAAAAAATAGAAAAGAAGTTAAATTTAATTTCCCTTGAAGATGATGATCTTGGCAGAAGGAGCTAGGAAATGAGTAATTTAACTCCTTTTTATGTAATTAGTGTAACCAGACATGGTTTTATTTTAACATTTGCTTAATTTTTGAGCCAGATTTATTTTAAAACTCTAGTTGACTTCATTTCCTGCTCGCTCTGAATGGTCTTGTTTTCTTTTTAGCTGGGCTGGCCATTAGACTTATTCAAATAGATTTTTAATATCTCAAACTCATCAAATATTTGCTAAGTGGCCTTTGAAGTTGATTTGTATTTTATTTCATGTATTATTGAAAAGTTAAGAAGTAATACTCTTTTTGTTCTTATTCAAGCTGCTTTTTATTTGTCATTGAAGTACAATGGAAAAAGAACAGCCTCAATTGATTAAAAATAAATAAATAAAAGGCCTGGAAACTCGGTTAAGGATGAAACTCAATCCTTAAGTCACAGGGTTTTTTCCAGGTATAACAGGAATCCAAGAATACTGGACACTCTCCCTCTTCTTACCCTGTGTCTGCTGTGCTGTAAGGGCAGGACAGGGCAGCAGGAGATGCTTTGGAAGCACCACCCTCTGCTCTTGCGCAAAGCCCTTCCAGGCGTTGTTTCTCAGCAGAGCTGATGCTCGCACTGAACCACTTTGAGCTGTCCCAAGTGTAAAAATCTTGATTCCAAAGCACTTTTCATTGTCTTAATTATGTTCACCTCGGTTAAAATTGTGTTACTGTTCAGCTGGCGTGGCTTGAGAAGTGCTTGTGTTCTGAAATGTGCTTAGGTAAGGCCTGCACCAAATATGAGCAAAGACTGGTTTGTGGGGAGTTTTTTGGTGTTTCTTCAGCTCTCAAAAGCTTTTATTGCCACGAGTTCAAAACTAATAACGAAACTGCAGTGTGAGATGCAGGCCCCGCATTAGCAGAGCAAAGGTCCTCTCCCCACGTGTGGCTCCGGGTCGGATCTCCACATGTGCAGCAGTGTGCTGCCAGTTGCCACGATCCGTCTGGTTTTTGTTTAGTTCCCAAAAATACTGAACTGCTTTTCTAGTTTCGGCTCCCAAACGTTATCGCTTAAACAGACGCAGTAAGTTCGGCACTCACGGGTTTGTTTAAACCCACGAGTCAGTGTGGCTGCAGACTGCCCTCTGCGCGAGCCTGGCCTGCAGTCCAGAACTTCAGTTCGCGCGGTGAACGAGGCACTGAAGAGCCGGTACCGGACTTTGGGCTGTCCTTTTGCTAAATGTAACCGCTTTGATTTGCCGAGAACCCGTTAGGCTGTCACTGTGTGGGGAGGCTGCACGGAGGTGAGTGGTTTCAATGCGGTTTTAGCAGGCAGTGGGTGCCGGAACGCCGCGGCTCCCCCCGGTTGCCATTTCGCGGCCCCGCGCCGGGCCGAGATTTACCTCACAGCGGCCCCTCGGCGGGCTCAGCCCTCCCGCCTTTGTCGCGCGCAGCCGCCGCCTCTCG
>JANHGB010041561.1:61230-82273 GCA_026283785.1 Coracopsis vasa
CCGCGGTGCCGGGAAACCGGCTGAGTTGGGGATCGGTGGCACTGCCGAGAGGTGGCTGTGCTGGGGCGGCAGAGCTCGGGGCCCAGACCGCCCGTCGGAGGGCTCGGAGAGAGCGCGAGGTTGCAGTGCATTGAGGTGCAGACGGAGGGAGCCTCTTCTGGGAAGGAAAAGCAAACTCGGTTTTCTGAGCTCGGCGTTCAAGATAGTTAAGGTCCAGTTTGGTGCCTTGAAGCAGGCCCAGGTTAGCTGTGCTTACAGGAAACAGCTCGGGGGTGCAGTGGCTTCCAGCAAGTCTCCCGGTTTAGGGATTGTTTTGTTTGGATTTTGTAGCACAGCACAGATCAGAGGTGAACGTTCGTGTCATGGTCGGGTTTGTGACACCCTGGCTGTTCAGATCTCTGTATCAATCTTGTTAATCTAAATTGTACGCTTTGATTTTGTAAGCCTGTTTCAAAGGACTGAAACATGGACTTGCATTCAGCTTTTATTCCCGGTCTATTTCCTGCCTGTATCAGAACTGATGTGCTTATCTCTCATGTCTGGATTAGCACTAGATCTGGAAGTTGCCAGGGTTCTGGCAGCTGCTTCGTTTGGACACAGCTTTAAGAATTTTTGCCTTTTGTAAGAAGTATGTTTGGAACAAACTTGGCCCTAAAGTGATTAATAGTCTGTAGGTTGAATAAAAGCACCGTCATGTGTTAGGACTTAGCATGAGCAGAACAAAATCACACACACAACCTGCAGGGCAGAATTAGGGGAAGACTCGGGTTTGGAAGTGCACTGTGCAGAGCAAGCTTCACGTTCCCATTGTAAAGAGTTCTGTCTCATAGGCTGGAAGACCCGGGCTCTGCTCCTTGCTCCCAGTGAACTCTCTAGCACCGTAGGAGCTGAGATGACTGCATCCACAGTGGAACTTCTCAAAACAAAGCCTATTACACACACAGGAAGATAAAACACACTTTAAATAGCAACAGATATTCCGCAGTATACAAGAGATTTTCTGCGGAACAATAGATACGGATAGCAGCCCAGAATGACCTGATATTAGTTAAGGGAGGGGGTTCCCCCTTTCCTTTCTTGTTCCTGTGTGTTAGCTTACAGGAACGAGTGTGTATTAAACAAAGGATAAACTTGCATAAGGGTATTTATCTCTCTCTGGGTAAAACCCATACTAAGACATGAAAGGTAGAAGCTGCATTAATTACTCAAGAGGGATTCAAAGCTCTGCAGTTTACTAGGATTGAAGGATTTATTGAAAAACAGTGGTTCTCATGTGTAACTCCAGGCAATAAACCTATTTAATTAAAGGCTTAATCTTCTAGTTGACATGTTTGCTACTGTTCCAATAAAAAGCTTCATCTGTAGCCAATTTTTGTAACTATACAAATAATAGTAGAATCTTCAGCTTTGTTAGGGTTTTGGGGTTTTTTTAACTGTATAATTGTATTGTGGTTGTATTATAAATATTTAAAGAACTTTTGTGTCTTTAGGAATCAAAAGCTTTAAATAGTCTGCATTCCAGATTATTTAAATACAGGCGGTGTGTCTGTACCTTTTCCTTTCTCAAACAAAAGAATATGACTTTTTTATAGAGGTTTGCATTAATAACAGTGTTCTGTCTTGAGCAGAGTTTTTTAACAGATTTGCCTGTTCAAGCTGGGCACGGGCACTCATCGCTGTCTTGGCATAAGTACTGTTAATCCAAGTTTATGCTTCCTCTCAGTGCTTGCTGCTTGGAAATTTGATCATGATGTATTATGAAGGAGCAGATTAGAAAATCCTGAGAGGTGGTAGGAGCAGTTAGATGTCTGGGTTATTTTTGTATGATAAGATTCTGTAATGGGACTAAGATAAATGTATTTAGCTGAAAAAGCAGGAAAATGAGAGGGAATTATTAAAGTGAACAAAATAGTATTTTGATATTAGATCCAGTTCTGCCTTAATCCTGTTTCAGCACAAGTGAGGAGATGCTATTTATACATGTGCGTGTCTGTGTACGTGAGCGTGGGGCAGTATACACACCTTACACATGGGGTAAAGACCATTATTCCCCATGATTTAAGGATCAAAATGTTATGTGTACTAGAGTTGCTGTTTGAATTAGTTTAAACAATCAAAGGTTAATCAAGTCTTACACCCCTCGGGTATAAATCAAGGAGAAAACTCTGTAGTGTTGTGTGGGAAAGTAGTGAAAAACCTTGTTGCTAGGTTGCTGTGTTATTCCAAACAGGTGTTGGTCACTGCTTTGCTTGAAATACAGCTTAATCCCATGTGGTGTGATCAAGTAGTGTAGTGTAATAGCATCTTCCAACTAAATCTTTCCTTTACCAAGCTAGAGTTTGTAATCCAGCAAATACTTTGTCTTTCAAACTTCTCTATCTAGACTGTTTCTTCTTCTTTAAAGCACATCTTTAATGGAAATGTTTGCTTTGCTTTGCTTTAGGTTGGGGCTCATCGGGAAGAAAGTGTCAGCCTCAGCAGCAACCATTCAGTTCTTCCCAGTGCAGTTTCTGCTCAGAGCACAGAACTAAATCATAAAACACAAGAAAGCTACAGAGGTAACTTCCCAGTGATTTTAAATGAGGTCTGCAGTAATCCAGAGCCAGTGAGGCTGTAAGTCTTGGTAAAATTGCATGAGCACAGGGAATAGAGACATAGATGATGTTGAGAAATAAGAAGTTAATTATAAATACTGTAAAATGCTGCTGTAAAAGATCCCTGCAACAGTTTTCAGGGCATCCCTGTGTCAGACTTGACCCACTATAGTTTCAGCAGAAGACTCTGCATTACAGCCACGTTCTCTTGGCTGAAGGAGCCATAATGGCATTTGCAGTACTGCAGCCATTTCCGAATCGGCAGGAAGGGCTGCAGAGTGAGCTGAAGGCAGGTTTCAGCCTAGCTAATACAAGGAAGTCCTTCCATACAGGTGTTAATGGTTCCCTCAGTTTTTAGCTTGAAGTAGAAAGCTATAGAAGACACAAGTCAGCTTACTTGTTAGCATGCTTACACCATTTAGAGAGGTGCATTTGCACGTTTGATCTAAGCCCAAGCATTGATGTCAGTGCAGCTCTGCCCTTAAATGTGCAGCCCAGACATAAGGTGCAAGTTTCCTTACTTCACTGAAGTCCTATTGTCTTTAACAGTGCTTTTCTTAGATGAAGCTGTTACTGATCAAGCTGCTCTGAGTTGTGATCCCTTTACAACCCCTGACACATGCCCAATTACAGCAGTGTTACCAGGATTTCTCTTGTTGCTGTTGACAGAGTGTAGTTCCTCCTGTCGTCTTCCCAGACTTTGTGCTCAGCTCTGGCCTCCCATTGACAATATCTGCTTGAGATTCTCTTTGGCATTTCATGCCTGCGATACTCACACTGATCTCTGGTTGCCTGCAGCATTGTCAGCTGGCTTACAGAGCCAGGCTGTGGCTATAGGTCCAACAGAAATCAAGTCTGAACATAAGGAGAAGGATGAAAATATACATGAACCCCCCTCATCGGATGACATGAAATCAGATGATGAGTCCTCCCAGAAGGATATCAAGGTCTCATCTAGAGGCAGAACAAGGTGGGTTGCTGACATGTCCTAGAGAATTTGTGTTTCCTTAGTGCTGTGTAGCATGCTGTCCTTATGTTTGATAAATTTATTTCAAGGCTTTTGCATTACCTCAGTGCATCTATTAATAGACAGCTGAAACAGATAAAGTATTTGTATCCACTTAAATACAGAATAGAGGATTTTCGGGGGAAATCACTTGAAAAGCATGCATTCCCTTATGTTGGTGCCTTGCCTGATACCTGCCTGTGTACGTATGAGTGGTGTAAGATACAGAGAGCCCTGCCCAGCATAGAGGATGGGAGAATGTAAGAAACCTGCGATACTTTGTACTTGGGCCAGGGCTGCGCTTCTAAACTTGAGCCAGTGGTGATGGAGAGCAGGAGCCTGGTAACCCTGATTCACTGGGGTGAGCACGATAGGTACGTAGTCTGTGAAACACTTCTCCCCTCCCAAGCCATAGGCAAAAAACCTGGAGCTGACACAGAGTAAAATTCTTGTGGATCTGCCTGATAGGCCTGAAACAAGCATTTAGGATAGGAAACATACATTTAGGATAGCAGTAAACAGTGAGAGTTTTGCAATAATTGGCAGCGGAGTCTGTAACATCACATGTGTCTAATGGCATTTTAGCATGTTAATTTTAGTTAGAGGTTTTGCATAGTTTTAGACTGAATTGGACAATCATATTTAAAAAAAAGGCTATGCAAGTTAATACAATAATTTGAAGTGATACAAGAATTCTGATTAGAACTGATCAGCTCTACGCTGGGTATTATTAGAAGATAAAATAGTTCTAAAATTGGCCAATAAGGTCTTTAACAAAACTAATGCTTTTTAACAAGCACAGTAAATTGAAAATTACCTGAATGCCTTCTTATATAAGCTGATATATTGGAAACTGGCCGAACTACTTGTTGAAAAGGCTTTATTCCTCACCTGATGAGATGGCTGAGTTACCTCTTCACTCCTCGTTCCTCAGTGATTGAGTGAAGTGGTAGTTTTGCTTCAGGGGGCAGTGTGTTGCCACTACTTATCCTAGAGATGTTTGCCACCTGTAGACAACATTCTGTGTGTATTCTTCAGCCAGACACCATTTAAAACTTACTTTCAGAAAAAGGTAGGAACAGCAAGAATTACCTTGAGTACTTAAGCACTGATTTGGAACACTTCCTTAGTTATCTAAGTATACTTCAATATGAAATAGATTAAGCGGAAAAAGTTTAATTTCATCAACTGAAAATTTTGAACCAGCAACATGATCACTTGTGATACTTCAGTATACTTTTATTTATACTTTCTTGCAGCAGTACTAATGAAGATGAGGATTTAAACCCAGAGCAGAAAATAGAAAGAGAAAAGGAGAGAAGAATGGCAAATAATGCTCGAGAACGTTTGCGTGTACGAGACATTAATGAAGCGTTTAAAGAACTTGGCCGTATGTGTCAGCTTCATCTGAAGAGTGAGAAACCCCAGACGAAGCTGCTTATTCTTCACCAGGCTGTGGCAGTCATCCTCAGTCTAGAGCAGCAAGTGAGAGGTAAATTATTTAAAATACTGACATACCTTGCTTTAAATTGTAACAAGCACTTACATAGTAGCACTAAAGCTCTAACCAAAATATGAGATCTATTTTAAGACATACCTTACGTAACTGAAATATTAAAATGCAGTGAATTTAACCACATTTGCTTAGGGGTTTGCATTAAACACATAGTGGGGAGGAGAGAGAAAACCTACTTCAATTGAGTCAAAGACATGTTAAGGTGCAGAGGCACCCTGCTTGAACTTCTGATCAGCCCTGAGTGGGTCAGGCAGTTGGATCAGATGACCCTTGTAGGTCCTGTCCAACTGAAATAGTCTGATCCGTGTAGCTGGCATGAGCATTCCTTCAGGTTTTGCTCTCTTGGACTAGTGAGTAGTCGTCTTCCTTGGTGTCCTGCTGGCAGAAGTGCATCGAGTGACTGGAAAAGTCTCTCAGATGTGGATGACATCAGTGGTCATACTTGCTTAACGCACTACATCTTTGAATCACTGATGACACTGGATGATGTCAGTGTTTTATTCTTGTGTATCTTATTTTTGCTTCCATTTCCTGTTTTGTTTGTGTTTTGCACAGATCAAAGCAACAGTTAAAAGTTCAATGAAAGTGACAAAGGGAATAACTCAACACAAGCTTATGTACTGTGTAGTAAGGATGAGATGCTGTGTTTTCAGGCAGAGTTTTACTGACCTGGGTTTTAATAAAGGCACGCAGTCTCCAGTCAGAGCTCTTCCATAGAGCAGCTAACTACTCTGCAGATGAGGCACCAAGTAGTGCCATGGCAAAGCCGTATTTTAGCATCTCTGAGACTTTGACCTTGGGAATTGTTTTGCTCTGAAAATGACGTAGTCTGGAAGATAAGGTTGAATATTACAAAGAAGTCAGAATAACATTAATCAAGCATGGGTTTTAATGTTTAAAAACCATCAAGTCCATCTCTTGGCTCTCCCAGACTCTGCCAACAGAAAGCTCTGTGTGAAAACTAGTAAAATCACTTTTGTCTTGGTCAGAGGTTGCTTCTGAACCTTATGTCTCTGGTAGAAATCTTCTTCTGTGTGTACTTACAGTTAAATTGGACCTGTTCTGCAGGTAGTGTAAATTGAGAGGTTTTCCTTCCTCACGTGTACATCTCAGCTCCTACTCCCCGGCCATCACAAGCACACGATGCCTCTCGTGCAAGAGGCTGCGCTCCCCGTTTATCTCTGCGTCTTTCTTAGCACCTGTTCCTGACAGTGAGTGACCGGAGCTTTGTGTGGTGCCCGGAGGAGCTTTCACCAGTGCGTTGTATAATTGCATCAGCCATTTCCTCTCCCTGCTGGTAATGAGGCTTCTCATTCTGTGATTGGTGCTATTCAGACTGAAACGTTTCAGATTTTGAGCTCTAACTGTAGGCTAGCATTTTTATCTCCGTTTCATAAATCGCTGTAAATTAACTTCCTTTCAGAGTTTCCACATAATTAAATCTTCTTTAAAACTTCAAGACAAGCCAGATTTAAACAAAGAAAACTGTGATTAAGAAAAGTTAGCAGTTTTGGGGTTTTTTTTCTCCCAGTAGACTCTTTAGGAGTGTTCATCTTTAGGAAATGCAGTAGGAGGCAGTTGGTAATGACTTGGGTGAAAGCAGAATTAGCAAGTCTGTCCAAAATTGCCTCTGTCAGATTACCCTTGTAAAATGCAAACTGCAGTTACTGTGGGGTGCCTGTTCAGTGCAGGAGAAGGGCTTGTGCTGTCTGTTCAGTCTTGGCAGTCTCCTTACAGCTAAAATTATATCTGCAATCTTAAACTGCAAACCAGAATTCACTGACAGCTAGAAAAATACCTCAACATGTTGATTAAATTCAACATGCACTGGTAGAATATAGTACACACTTTTCGTGTGTCTTTTTGGCCATGGCAGTTTTCATCTTTTGTATTTTGGTTCATGAAAAAACATTTTGAAGAACAGAAACAGTTGACTGTTAGAAACTATCATAATTTGAGAACTAGATCCAAAGCTTCATCTCGTGAAGCTAATTGGGGAAGTGGAAACATACCGATGGAGGTAGCTTGATAGCTGGTCCACAGCTGGCTATATAAAGTACTGACTGCGATGTGAGAGGAAACATGGTTTGAAAAAACATGAGCCTTCTGCTCTGTGCCATTGTCATATTCTTTCAATTTAAGGTGGTTTCACAGACCTGAGGGTATGAGAAGAGCTACTGACTCAACACATTCAAACTGCCCTTTTCTAACAGCAGGCTAATATTAAGGTGAAGAAAGAAGCAGTAACATTACTAAACTAGCGTGCTGTCAGTAAGGTTGGTGTGACTTCAGCATACCAGTGAAACACAGAAATAAATGTGGGGTTGTTTGCATTGTAAATTCCAACAGTTCTCATTTTGCACGTTAGCAACTTCTGGTGACAAGGCAGGCACTTTTTAGCAGGTTTTTGAGGGGGTAGGTAGGCACTTAGGGAAGTTTGGGTGATTTTTTTTTTTTTTAATTTTTTTTAATACCATCTCAGGGAATGCCTGGTAGGGTTTTCAGTAGTGCTTGTCTGCAGCTTTAGACACCTGCATTTTAGCACGGGGACATCAGAAGTTCTAAGAGGGAAGCTGCATAGCTTTTTTTACTCCAGCAGTTAATGGATCAATACTGCCCTCTTTATCAGCGTATGGGATGTTAACATCATGTTTCTGTTCCAGAGCGAAACCTAAACCCTAAAGCAGCCTGCCTTAAGAGAAGGGAAGAAGAAAAAGTTTCTGCCGTATCGGCAGAGCCGCCAACACCACACCCAGGAAGCCACCCTGGCCTGAGTGAAACTACCAACCCTATGGGTCATATGTGAACACCAGCCAGGTACGTCTCTGGTCTAGAGGGGAACGGCTCTTGTTGCTTTTTATTGGCTACAGTTAGGGAGATGTAGATGTGCCTGTTCTTAGTTACTGAGCTGCCACTAGCACCAACCTTCTTTGTGCTGCTAAGTACTTTGAGGTCTCTGAGCATAAGCAAAGCGTGCAGATTTGTTTAGTTTTATAATAAAACAAAATCCCAAGAAGTTGTCATTAAACTCTTCATTTCCATGTGTTGTTGCCAATGGCTACATCTCTTGGCTCAGGTGGCCTTCTTGGCATGACATGAGAGGAATAGTTAACAGTTTGCTAGATAAGCCAAGCATAATAGAAATGAATTATACATCTTTAAATGATCTAAATATCACGTTAGCTCGTTTAAAAATCCATGTAGTTTCCCAGTGCTGAAACAAACAGAGAGACTTCTCATCGCAAAGAGATTTGCTGTCTGGCTTAAGGCCAGTCATTCTAGCTCATCTCGTGTGCCCAGCAGAGATTGCTTAACTATCTTAAGTCACAGTCTCTATTAGTAAAGATAGTTAAGATTTAAAAAGTAATACTTTGGAAGATAAATCAGTATTTCCAAAAGTCCCCTGTAGTCCAAAATGCAGTGGTTCATTTAAACCATGCTGATGGGGTGCCCTTACCAGGCATATATTAGTCTTCTGGTTTTATTACATGTAGCTGCTTGGTTGGGTTTTTTTAAAAAATTGGGGAAAACTTGGTTTTGAAAAGAAAAAATTCTGATTATTCCATGTCTTCTAAAATAGTAGAACTGCTGCCACTTTCAAAACAAGGAAGCAGTTGGGTTTGATGCCCTTACTTTTACACCCATAACTTTACTAAATTTTATGTTGCGGAGGTTTGTTGTTGTTGTGTATATAGACTGGTTTGCTTCTATTTTAGCTTAAGGCAAAGGCATCCATCTCACCAGCATGTATTCTGTGGAAATTTATTACTCCCTCCTGTTCCTTAGAAAGCGGCAAAATGGCATTGAAACCAAGCCTTACTCAAGGCAGTACTTTTTCCCCATCTCTCATAGGCAGCTGCTTGCTTCATAAACAAAACGGGATTTCTTTTTAGGAAAAGAAGGTGCTTAGAATGTCTTTAATTTATACTATTTCATACCAAAGAAACAGGCTACTTCTAAATTGTCAGAGAATTCTTGACTTACAGCAGAATTTATAGCCTGTTCTTGCCATGTTAATACAATGTACGGCTTTCAGAAGTTTACAATATCTTTGGTTTTTAATAGCAGTAACTTTGTAAGGTGACTCAGGTGGGATGTTGACGTGGAAAGCTTATTGGGTATGTGGCGATGGCTAACTTCAGCAGTAGTGATTCTCTCTGGGTACTGACTCCTGCTTATTTTAGAGACCAAAGTCAAATGCAGATTGAAGGTTTGAGGTTTGCAGATTACACTTTGTCCCATGCCCAGGAAGTCAAATAGAATGTTCCTGAGAGTAAACTGTTCAATGTATCATATTCAGTATGGGTATCTCTGGAAAGAAGGATTTCAGGGCCTCTCAGTGTGATTTTTCTTTTGTGCTTAACTGAGAATGCTATGGTTAAAAATAAAAATGATATGGTTTAAATTAGTTCTCCAGTGTTGATACCATGCTTCTTACTGAT
The DNA here is from genome assembly GCA_026283785.1 of Coracopsis vasa. Classification (NCBI taxonomy): domain Eukaryota; kingdom Metazoa; phylum Chordata; class Aves; order Psittaciformes; family Psittacidae; genus Coracopsis; species Coracopsis vasa. Next base: position 70,789 of record JANHGB010041561.1, read on the forward strand.
TCTTTTCATAATACCCCTTTACTCCTCCAAATTTCTTTCTAGAATTCCAGAATTATTGGTAGGATACACAGAAGGTGACCTTTCTTCACAAGGACACAGACAACTAACATTATATGAAGACACAAACCTGACAGGAGAAAACACTTGAAGCAAGAAACCCAAATGCAATCTTATGATCAAAGCTACTGGTCAACACCTGCATCAGGATTGAAGATACAAGATCTTCAGACAGAATTTCAGCCCATGAAATACTCTGAACATATCATTCTGTTGCAAGCAGTGTGTCGCTTCTGCACAATCAGAGACTGTTGTGATCTCTCCACTCATTGTGGAAGTTGCCTTGTGCCTAAACTGAATTGACAAATGCATTGTAACTACAAATTTTATTTATTGTTATGGAACTGTAAAGGTCTACATATAAAGGGAAAAGTTAACATGTTAAAGGCTGATAAAGTTTCAGCTGGATGCCAGCATTTGCTAAAGCTGTTCACATTCAGAGAACAAAGCAGTGACAAACATCGACCCGTAGCATTCCCAGCATACCTATTAGTGTCTTAAAAAAGGAAGGGAAAAGTCTTTTGTTGTCCTTTCCTCTCCTTTTGCCATATGACTAGTGTTTTCCATGCAATAGGAAACTATTCCTTGGTATAGCTTTTTTTTATGTTATTTTTGGTCTCTGGTAATCTGAACAGTTATGGTCATAGTCACCCTTCCATACTGAGCTCCGTGCTTCAAAGCCAGTGAGAGGCCTGGTGAAGGCTGCCAGCAGGAGCAATGCTGTGACCGTAACATTTCTTGGGTTTAAGAAGTTATTTTTATTTTCCCTCAGACTTTCCTCAAATGCTTTTTTTTTTGTTTGTTTTTCTAATTATAAACAAAACCTTTTTAGGCTTCTAGGCTTCATAGTAAAGCTTGTAACGTGAAGTGTAAATTGGGTGGGGAGAATCTACTTTGTTAGAGTTGCTTTGTTTTCCGAGCAGTAAGTACTACATATAGTACATGTAAAGTGTTAGCTGTATGTAAGCACAAAATGCATTAAAATACAAAGGAGATTTTTTTTCAGGCTGTAATTTTGGTGAATAGTGAAATCCTACATTCACCGTGGCAGGTAGTGTGATGCTATAACCACCAGTATGGTGGGCTTACTTACATAATGGAATATAAGAGCAATGGTCACCAGTTTTTCCTTACTGTATACATTAATTATCTTGTCATTTTTGTATGGCTTGTCAGTGGAGAAAAAAAAAAACAGTGTGAATCAAATGCCCCCCTTCCAAGCCACATTAGCATTGAACCTTCAAATGTTTCTCCACCAGAACAGTGTCCCTAAGTATTTCTTTGTCACAGTTGTGTTGAAATGGTTAAAATCCCTTTGAACTTCCATGGAAACTGTCTTCCACTGCAATGACCATGGGAGGAAATTTCCTACGCCAAGGTTGTCTGAGCTATTGTTCATATAGTGCATCGTTCATCACTGGCAATTGGTTCACACACAAAACAGGAACAAAACAGTAATTTTTATGAAGTCATTTAAATTGAAAGAACAAAGGATGGATTGTTAAAAATAAACTAATGAATTTCAGCTCATGGTTTGGATGGTTCCTAACAAAACAGTTTGTGGAATTAGTGGACTCATTTCTATTACTTTAATTTGCATAGATCATCAAATAACACCTGATTATATCTGTGGCCTTGTTCTTCATTTCAGTGTTTATCAGCTAAACAAATTTGTTGCTTATGACGTGTGAAAGTGATCACGTGCCACTGCCTGGCCTTTTTCCTTCTAAGCTTGTTGTCTTTTTGGCTATATTAGACTTTGCAGTATGCCCAGAAGCTTTCCTTCATAAAATAGAAAGAAAAAAACATTTGGCTTATTTTTCACTGTAGCTAGTCTTTTATACAATAATCTTGTAAGAAAATTTCTTGAATTCTAAATATTACTCTTTCTAGATTTTTGAAATCGAAAAAGTTTTCAGTAAAAAGTTTCTTACTTTATTTTACTATATTAGGTAGTAAAAATGTAGGGTTATTTACCATAACCTGTTCATTAATATCAGAAATTTACAATAGCATTGTAAGACCATAGTAGGGTTCTAGCATACCGTGTAGTACCTATGGAGTATTGTAAGAGCTAATTGTCCGAGATGAATTGCTTCTCATCTTGTTCTCCAGTTTCCATTGTTGGTTTATTGCAGATTTGTACCCTGTGTCAAATTTCAAGGTATTGCTGATAAACCTTTCCAACCAGCAGCAAGAAGTTCAAAAAAATTTCTGTCAATGTAACAGAAAACACTATGTATATAACATTTATGTAGCAATAAATGTGCCATCTTTTTTTAACATGGTAAATCAGTGAGTTTTTTAAATTCCTCTCTCCTCGTAGGTAATGTGTTGCGTGAAAAACACCAGCAAAATCAGCTTCCACCTTTATCTAAATAAAACCTAACATCCTTTCTCGAGGTACACAGCATAAGCTGCAGGCACAAGAGGTGTTACTGCTACTTCCTGAGAAGCCAATAGAGAAATTCTCAGCGAGCTGAGGAGGAGCAGTACCCTGCCTGCATTCACTGAGGAACAAAGGGGATTTCATAGGCAAATAGCAATCTGGGAGCAGGAGCTGAGCCATAGGTATATGCTTCCTGTTACATCTTGTTCCTTTCCTTTGCACATCCTTAAGATAGGTTTCTAAGGCTGAAGCCCCTTTTGTGAATTGAAGTTCAGCACCGAGTTACTTCTGAATCAATGCATTTATGTAGGCTTTAGGAAAAAAAAAAAAGGGAGGGGAGAGTCTGTATGTTAAGCTTGAAATTAACATTTTCACATTTTCTACAATTTTTCTCTCTGCGACTGCAAATGAAAGAAAATGGCAAGAGTACAATGTCCAAGGCATACACCATACAGTGGGTGTCTTGCAGTCCTTAGTCCACATCCGTTTAAGCCAAAAGCCTCAAGTAACAAGCAGACTTGGCCAAAGCTTGAGTTTTTTCAACTCTTTTCTAAATAAATATCTCTGGGAAAAGCACATCAAATACAAGCAAATAGATACTGTATATATAAAGCTATGATCTTTAACTGAATGCAGTGTATGTCAGCATGGCTGCTGTGTACTGCATCTTTTCCAACTCTTGATACTGTCTTTTGTAGCATTAAAAAATCCAATTATCATCTTGAGATCTGGTTTACATTGTGACATTGTCAGCATACCTGTACAGGCAAGTTCTTCTGATAAGCCAGCACTTTTAACCACTGGCAAATCTAACGAGGTCTGGCCAAATATGGGAGGTGAGACTCAACTTTGTAAGTATGTCTTTCAGTACGTCTTTAGTATTAGCTGTGGAAGAGGTGCCAAGGTGCCCTGCTGCCTTCCCTAGCACACATTCTCAATTCCAACTTACTCCAGTAGTAATAACAGATCCAGCCTTTGAGTGCATTCCTAAGTATCCAACAATCAAGGTCTTCATTAGATAAGATTGTTCACTTATGAAGTAGATCAAAAGGATGTGGCTCCCTTCTGGCTTGGTCTCATTGTATGTCTAAATGCAAGACAATGGCTATACCCCACATACCATTGTATGCAAACATACAAGAAAAACTGCAGAATTTATCGCATCCTCACACCCATTACCTAGATAGTCCCCTATTAGTAAATACAGGCAGGCAGTGACCCTATTCTTGGGCTGTTCTCAGCCACCTTCCCAGCTGCTCTGTAAGTCAAAATAGCAATAAAACAAATAAAACTAATCTAAAAATCTCCCACAGAGTGGATGTCAAGCACACTGCAATTGAAGAATAGCACTAAGAGAAGATGAACCTTATTAACGATAGTCATTAATAGGTATTGCTTCAAGATACACTTATTTCCAAGTGGTAACTTTATTCAGCTACAAATATCTCACCAAAGGAAATGAGTCTCTCTACAACACTGTAAGCTCCTGACACTCAAAAATCACGCCTTCCACTGTAGGTTAAACCATTCACCATCTCCATGCTCCAGCCACTGCCACCACTCCTTACAATGCATTCTTCAAACATCATTTTCTCATCTCCTCATTTCTGGTCTATTAACAACAGAACCAAGAAACAGGGAAAGAAGGGAGTCATTTGTTGACTCCTAAATGCAAGCAACTGCTTTGAGTAGCAGGCTTTTCAGAAGAGGTAGAAGGCTGAACAATACAAGATGGATATCAAGTACTGAAAGCCCTGCATGTTTCCCCTAACAATAGCCAATACAACCCCTATCAGGATCACATCTAAACATCCCTACTGATGTCTATTCTCATTCCACTGAAGCTGAAAAGTATTTTTTACATACTCAGATAAAGAATCAAAACACAGAAAGAGACATCTACAGAATAGATGCAGGGGTTCTGCCACCTAGTGGCATCTAGAGCCTCAAATTATCATATCTACCATATTATTACCTTTCCCCTCTCCTCCCCCGCAACTGGAACGATTTGACAAAGAACAGAGAACACAGTTTTACTAGCACTGAAATTATCAGTCCTGGTTTCCTGTGTCTTCATTTCAGAATTGTATTCTGCAGCATCCAAGATAATGAGAGTTTCAATTGAAGCTTTTCTAGCTATTTAGGGAGTCATAGCGTATTTCTTTTCACCTCTCCTCCAGCTCCAGCAGATTCTCTGCTACCTTATATTGATTCCATGTTGTATAGTCTCTTTCATAGTCAGCTGCCCATTTTCAGCACTTACCATACAATATCATCATTGAAGTCCCTATCCATTTGTTGTAACTGCTGGAATCTGATAAATCTCAAAAGCAATCGTGGGCAAGAAAGCAGGAAAGGCAGGGACTGAGAGGCAAAACCAGCAGAATGACAAAAGCCTTGTTTCCTCATGACACTGCCTACATGAAAGTTTGTCGATAAAGAATCTTTGTTGGCCCCAGCTGCTGAAGGGATTCCCCTGCCCAGTTCACAGCATGGACCCACAGCATGGCATGCCAAGGCAACAGGGACCCAGAAGAGTACAGAGGCAGGAACTCCTTCAGGCAAGCAGCTAGCAGAAACCCCTGTTTTTGCCAGGCCATAAACTCAAATGCCCCCTTTCCCACTTGGGATTCAAAACCAGAAGCACTTTAATGCCTAAACTAGGTCAGTCTTTGTTTACACAAAACACAGATGAGAAAGGAAGTATCACTCACTCAACTTGGACTGGTCAAAACCACCTTCCCACGAAGCACAGAGCAGCATACTGCATTTTTCCTTTTTTCTTTTTGAGAAACAAAACTGTATCAAAGCCACGTTCAAAGAACACATCTCACACAGACATAATCAGGTAACAAATGACGCTTTTCCATGTAAGACATATGTTTCCTCCATGCAGTATTGACAATGTAATTTGAAGTGATCTCATATTCTTACTAGGCTATAGCCTCACAGATGCTTCAGGTTCCAGCCCCCATTTGTCAGCTTTTGTAACCCTGGTAAACCAGGAGCACCTTTGGGCTACACCTCTTAGTAAACAGCAGACAGGTTTGGATATTTCGGTTTTGGTTGGTTTGGTGGGCTGTTTGCTTTTTGTTTTTTCTTCTGGATTGAAACAACCACAAAACAAAACCAATCGAAAACACAAATGCCAAAACATAAGCAAGATCACAAGCACTATACAGCTATAAGTCCTGCCTTTCTGACATTTTTCCTTTGCCTTCTCAAGCTTTTTTCCTCCAACTCCATAGTAATTCCTGCACTCTCTGTGAAGTTCCTGAGCTGCAGCCTATGGCAACTTTCCCCCTTAAAAGATGGGGGAAGTAGTGGTAAGAGAAAAAAATAAGATAAAGAAGATCTGTCACAGAAGAGGCAATACTGCAGAGCTAGCCATGATTCAGATCTCTGTTGGGCTCCTATGGGATATATATATATAAAAATTAAAAAAAAAGAGGAATATTTCAGCAAGTTTCATTTCTTGCTGTGTATTTCACAGATTTGGATTTCAGCTTTGTAAGGTACAGATGTAAAACAAGCATGCAAGAACTACCACTCTGATGAAGAGGTGCACATGTACTTTGATGTGCAATCATGTTTGATTACTCAGTGATGAGTTTTGTGGATTGCAGACGTAAAGACAGACTAGATTTCTGCTAGAAAGGAAAGCTCTTTTCCTTGTCAACAAGCTAGTAGCTTTCACAGCAATAGTCCCTGGGATTAAGAAGCAAAATAGAGATTGTTGGAATAAAGGTGTTGGCAAAGCAATACTTCAGAAGTGTAGGACTTTGCATAAAAGCCAGGCAAGGATTGCTTTTCTCTGCAGCCTCCTGGACCAAACCAACAATGGCTCAGCACAAAAAGCTTTCCTACAGGGTCTGTTCAAACTCTAGTCTGTATGTAGAAAGCTATTCACATAGCATCACAGTATCATTCAAAAGAAGTTCGGGATGTGTTATCATGAAGATACATCTTTATTTCAGTTTTCAGGTTTCATTTAATCTCAATTCATGTTGGTACTGAACAGCTCTGTCAAAACTCAGCTCTGTCAAAACTCTGTCAGCTGCAACCTAAGGAACTTGCAGAATACTATAGTAAACCACAGTCCTTTACGCAGGACAGTCCTCATAAGGGATTGTTAATTAGAGCTCAGAGTCTTCCTTTACACATTATTTGAACAAGTAGCTTGCTCAGACAGCCAGTAAACTGTTTTCAGGCAGTATTATCCATTTATATGATACTCCTATAGACCTGGTTCAGAAATCCCATTACAAAGTTAGAGTTTTCAAAAAGGCTAAGGAAACACTTAAAAATATCTTGATGAAGTTAAAATAACTTTATGCAGTAATAAAAAAATTCTAAAATGGAACAGAACATGCTGAGAAGGGCGGCAGTTTCCCTTTCATTTCTATGAATCTCTGGAACTCTGCCTCAGACTTGCTCATTAGATGTTATGCATTACATGCTTTGTAAGAGATGCAGACCTGTCAGTGAATCAATCAGTTCACCTGTTTCTTTATGGTGAACAGAGCTCTGTTACCCAGGTATGGGCCAATTAGTCAGGATCAAAGTCCCATCCACCCTCAGTTACTCGCATGCTCTCCCAAAATTCCACTTTCCTGAAGTACTTGATTTCATGCTTAACACAACTAATGTCACAAAACAAACAGCACTAGCAGGCTGATCTGTTTAAGCAATTTAACTCTCCAACACTAGGAGGAGGTGTCTGGAAAAAAAAAAGAGAGGTATTTCTTTCTCATTTCATCACACATACACACTCCAGTTTGATCTTGCTTGGCTCACCTGGTATTTTCAGCTTCTAGGAAAGGTAGGATGAGGAGTCCTGCCTTACTCTGCTCTTATTCATGACTTCTTGTGGCTGCTAGCACCTTGTTCAGGGAGAGATCCAGTTCAAGAAGACAGGCAGCATTTGGCTCCTACTACCTGTCTAGCTCTAGCAGGGGAGTTCCAGGCTCAAGGTGTTTGTCTGTCTACCCAGTCTCCCTACTCTGCAGGACATCAAAGCCCCAGCAGAAGCTATCCAGTTATTGCTGGAAGCAGAAAGCAGTGGCTTGCACATAGAGCGCAGGTAAGGACTGGCTGCTTTGAACAGTGTCACAGACTGGTATATGCTCTAACACTAAGGCTGGTGTGGCAGTATGAAGTGCAAGACTTCTGAAAAGCAGCAGCACTGAGATTACTATTTTAGTTTTCCATCACATGTGATCTACCCAGGTAATGAACACCCACACTGCCCACAAACTGTAACAACACAGCACTTCGAAAATTTTATCAGATATTTTATTTTACAGCACATTTTCTATCCATCATTCCAGTACAGTGTATCAGTCACAAGCTTATTGGACAGTCTTTGACATTTGAAGTGGCCTTCACAAGAAATCAGATCAGCTTATTAAAAATACATGATTTTTACTTGAGTTGTAAAATCTTTATACTAGTATTCTAACCTGGGTTCTAAAAATGTACAGGATACTAGGAACATGTTCCAGACATTCAAAGTAATTAAAACATGTTACAAAAAGACCCAAAGCAGAAGGATTTAAAAAAAAAAAAATTAAAAAAAAAAAAAAGAAAAAGTTACTTTTGGCATTATTCTGCCCCCTTTTCACTTCTACAAGAAGCCTGCAATGACAACTGAGAAGAAAAAAAAAAGCATCAGACTTACACATATGTAGGTGTGCCAAAGAGCTGGAAGCCCAGCTCAGATGGCTAGAATGTCAGGAATTTCCTCTGCTGCTGTATGTGACTGCATCTCCTATCCAGAGGTCAAAAGCAGATTTGAGTTTCCAGTTTTAGGGCTTTGGGTGTTTTTTGTTTGTTTGTTTTAAGTCAAGAGTGTTTTCTTTGCCCTTCTAAAGTTATATGTTAGAGCCAAACATGTTTAACATTTAACATATTAGTGCATTCATTTATAGAAGCTGCGATTCTGGCATATGTATCTGACAAGTCATTTAAATTCTAGCACCTTAAATTATGTAGACTGGTTTGTCACTATGACAACAATTTTTTACATGTCTCCAGAACAAAGTTGATATATGAAAGTACTATTTGTTCTCTTCCTAACTGAAGCTAAGAGCTAGTGAAAGCTTTACCTCTTCCGGACAGAAAGGCAGAATTTACATCTTTTAGCATGTTTGATTCTAGATAAGCTATTTAATGTACATCATATAAGTTGATTGACAAATGAGGTAGGAAGTTCCTTTACATCTGTGTAGAGGAATCCTCTATCAGTAACTAGAAGCACAAACATCTGCCCCAAACATATTAGCAGCAAATAGACAGATGCTCCAGCATCTGGAGACCAGTCATTTTGTTTTTAAGCATCCACAGAGCATACACACACATCACCAACACTCAGGATCATCACATAAGTATACTGGCCAGAGTATTATCTCACTGCAGTATCACCAAGAAAGGTGGAACCAAGTCCTGAAAGCCCATTTACAACTAGATAGCTTCCATACACTTGAACAGGCATTTGGACTTATTTATACTGTGAGCTGCGCCCCTGCTAATATGCTGAGGTATAGCAAAAAGTCTCCTCACAGGTCTTTGTAAGAGGAACTTATAAAGAAAAGTTTTATGCAGAGGCTTTTCTGGGGGGCTGGAAGGTGCAAGCAAGCAATACCCTCCTCATATGGAGCCTAAAAGGGCAGAGTAACAGATAAACAGGAATAATAACCTCAGAACAGAGCTTCCTGCCTAGATCATTAGATCAGGCTGTCAGTGACTGATTAAAGCTGAACTGAAGCAGGCAAGGCTACAGGAGAACCCAAAATGGTTTTGCATGCACACACTCCCCTTTTAAAACAGGGAAGCGCAGAGAGTGGATTTGTCACATAGTATCAGACAGATCTAATGCTACCGAATCAATGAGGACTCAATCTGGAGAAGCAAGGTTAGTAATGCGAAGTCCCCTTAAAAAAGTTTCCACCCAACCCTATAGGAAGATGAGAAGTAATTAGCTACACATCTGAAGAGATCTGGACATGATTTTTAATTGTTATAGTAGTAGTGCTCTTCTCCAAAGGTGTTCATCTATGAGAAAAATAATCACACCCAGTAATAATAAAAGGGCAGTTTCCTAGAGGTGCCCCATGGCTAGAGCTGATAAGTTATGTCCTAGGGTAATGTTTGGACTTGATGATCTTAAAGGTCGTTTACAACCTTGCTGATTCAACAATTCACTTGACACAGCAGGAAACGCTGCCATTTCTAGGAAATAAAATAGTCCCAGACTAAATATTCCATTCCCCAGGTTGTTGGAAGTGGATAACAGCAATGAGATGAAGGAAATGGAACAGAAGCAGGTCAAGTCTCCCACTTGAAATGATTCACAATGTACACTAAAACAGACTAACCAATGGAGCAAAGGGTTGTGGGAGGGCAATACACAGCCTCATCATAGATCTAGGACAGTATCCAACTTAGGCCATTATTTTCCAGAGGTTATTACACTGAAGTCTTTGATACACTTCTGCTGAATGCAGAAACAAACTAGAGGCTCTTTCCCTCAGTGGTGCAGGTCAGCACCACTGCTGGTAGCAATGCTGAGCAGAACCTTGCACTCAAGATGATAGCGACATGAGCTCAGCTAGACCCCAAATGTTTAACCAGCAATTAAAACTCCCCTATATTTGCCAGCATAGAAAAAACAACAGTGAAAATGCACGTCAAGTCCCATATTAGACAAGTTAATGCACAGAACACTATTTGTTTGTTTTGGTTTAGGTTTGTTTGGTTTTTGTGGGGGGGGGGGTTATTTATTTATTTAATTACGAGCAACCAACATGTTTGGTTGGGGAATAATTTTGGTTTTCTTACCCTACCAATATCAATTCCATTGCAAGTACTAACGATTTTGCTTTCTTACAGAGCAAAATTTTTATATCTATACTATAGATATATTAATCTATACTATAGGGACAGCTGTACTATAGATACGGACATCTACCATATTAATTAGCAAGTGCTTTTGTATAGGGAGAAGAAGTGTTTCATCTTTTAATAGTGAACACAGCTGAAAAACAAGCTCATACACATTTCTGGAAGGTTTAAGTTGGACTGAGTTAGTGTCTCATGCATCTTGAAAAGGGTACTGTTGTTACAGCTATATGAATATTCTTGCTCTACTTAAAAGCTTATTAAGCATCCTATTTGCAGCCTGTCCAGAAGTACAACCAAAGGAAGTTTTCCAGAAACACTGTTCTTTCTTCTTTCCCCTTCCAACTTTCATCCTCTGCACGGGATAACCCAACCAAACCAGTTTCTCTGAAACCTGACTGGTTCACAGGATCTTGCTTCGACTATAGTCTCCATCCATCCATCTTCAAGATGAACATTTTGCTGGTAATGCTTCATTCTAGTCCACAGAAAAGCTAGTCTGATGCTGTGGAAACAGTGTGGTGCTTGTTCTATTTAGAAAACAGCAACAACACTTCACAAAATAATTCAAGGCCTAAATTTGGAGACAAATAAATAAAATAGTTTGTCACCATGCTATATAACTATTCATAATTACAAAATGTTGATATAATATTCTTTTTTAAAAGAGACAACTGAAGTTACTGGAGAAGATTAAAAAAAAAAAAAGACAGACTTCCCAATTAATTGTTCCTCATTATTCAGAGAAATAGCCATTCTATTAAAATCATCATATTGACCAGTATGCCACTGGTACCACTATCACTGGATCCACTCATCCAACATTAGTTATCTCTGTCAGCATCAATGCTACATATATCCAAACAAGACTTGCCCTGTCAAAACAAGACCTGTGACCCAGGACACAAGTGCCAGAGGAATATAGCTTCCTGCTGGCATGCAACATTAAGCCTAATGTTTACACACCATTCAATTCCAGATCTTTGCTCAGGTCTCGTCTGTCACGTGCAGATAACTTTTGATCCTTTACATCAATGCTGCATTGGGCAGCGCTCTCCTCAAAGTCACCTGCTCCATTTTCTCTCCCCAGCTTTAACACAAGTTAAGGTCAAGCATTCATTAAACCCTGTAACTTGCCAC
>JANHGB010041562.1:0-22283 GCA_026283785.1 Coracopsis vasa
TGGGTGACATGGTTTAGTGTGAGGTGTCCGTGCCCACGGCAGGGGGGTTGGAACTTGATGATCTTAAGGTCCTTTCCAACCCTAACTATTCTATGATTCCACCTTCTAAAATCTGGTTCAAATTGCAAGCCTGAATGCATTTTTAATGTTTGTTACTTTTAAGTGTAGATCAGATCTTAAAATCCTTCTATTCCTTCCTTATATTATTTTCATATCTGATTTAGATTTAAAATACTTTTCTTTTCAGGGATAGTATTTTCAGTGAAACCTGCAGAGTTTCTAATCCTGCTTCAAAATATTGAAAGACACTGCAAGTGTAGGCTGGTGTTCTAATGAAAAAGAAGTATGCTGTGAATTTATCAGCTATCTTATGCCACTTGTGAATTCACTGACATTAAAGAAACACTGAGGAGACTACAGTTTAAAGAAATGTACTTTGACATCTAAGCAGCTACACCATGGCAACAAGATTGAAGTCTAGTTCTTCAACCTTGTTGGAGTTTTGTAGCAGGTTAGCAGGCACTAAAACTCTGGCAGCCAGCTTCTTGTTTGTCAGAAATGGTTCTCAAACAAACTCTGCCAAAAATTTCCAGACACAAAAAAGAGCATTTATGATGATGAGAAAGGAAAAATGCCAACTGTGTATTTTAACTTGTACATATTACGCCTAATAGATCTACGTTAATATGGCACTTGTAACCTTTTTCATGGTCTGATTCAAACCTGTCCTTTTTTCACTAGTGTTTCATGAGCTTATGGCACAATTAAGTTTAACTGATCTGATTTTGATAATACGGAATCTCTCTTCTTCTGTATTCTTCTTTTTTTTTTCTCACATAAAAAGAAAACAAAAATGAAGCACTTCTGTTGCACCTAATCTAAAGACTCCAAACAGCAGCAACTCTTGTTATTTTTATAACTTGCTCAGCGTTATTTCCTTCCAACTCTCACTGCCTTTCCTGCCTAAATGCTGGCATTAAGGTGTTTCTGAAGTATTATCTCATCAAATTCTGTTGCAGCTGCAACCAGCTCTTCACTAGAGGCTGTGATACAGCCAGCAGGACCAGGATCACTTGTTACACTCTCTCCCTGGTCTGGCACAAAGCTTAGCCTCAGGCTTCTTTCCTATGTATTCATCACATGCTTGGAGATACTACTTCTAACCCAAAGCCTGCCCTCACCCTCTCAAGCATATTTTTGGCCACAGCAGCTTGGGTGAGCCCAGCTTCCAGCCAGGCTCCTGGATGGAGTGGGGCTCTGCTGGAGTCCCACCTCAGGCTCCCTCATTCGCTAAGCCACATGTAGCACTACGACACAGGTATCCTGGCCTGTAACATACTTAGTTTCTATCTGATTTTGAATGTTGCTTATGAGTTTAACATGTATCACAGTTTATTTATCAAAATCCTTCATCCTCGAGCAACGATTTAAAACAGGTTTATAGCACTACATGGTATAAAGTAGTAATCCTTTAGATCTACTTAAAAAGAAGTTAGATCCATGAATAAACATAAATACTTGCACAACCTTATCTATCTTTTTTCCTTTAAGGCCACCCCTCCCGTTTCTTCATTTTTTAATTTGACCACAAATACTTGGTTCCTATTTTTGGAAAGTCTGAGTTGGATTAGAGCTGGCAGTTATCATTTAGGGATTGTAACAGGACAGGAAGATGTGAAACCGGCGGTTGCAGTATCATTCAATGGTTTACTTTGATGTGAAGTAAGGTACATGTGCTTCAGTAATACAAAAAGCTTAAAGGCATGCTAAACATCTAAATAGGAATTATTTGCATACATACCTACAAACAAAAGTTTCAATACTCATACAGACATTTTTATTCTTTGGTCTTTCAAACAGGTCCTGTCAAATCCTAAATATTTGAACACTTCCTCATGTTTTAGCATTCCTTACTTCATGTCTGTACAGAGTCATTTTGTTGAACTTGCCCTCTAAGGCATTTATAATTTGTAGTAAAATGGCTGCACATATTTAACATTTGAACACTCCTACTCCCATCCTGTCATTTCCGTGCTACAGAGCCACTTATGCAACCACAATCTTTAGGCAGGCAGCTATTTTTAAGGAAAGGAATTGCTGTGTATGCAGTCTCATGCACATGCTTTAAACCCACAATTTTTGCAACATTTACACTGCAATTACAACTGCATTCTTGTCACATTGATAATTTTGCACCAGCCCTAACAGTAATGTATGTCTCAGGTTTTCTGCATTAACAGCATAAAGTTAGAGCTGCGTTTTGTACTGCTGTCAGGAAAGGAGAAGAATTAAAATTGAGGGCTAGTGTTCAAAATAAGATAGGAGCACTTACTGCAATGGCTTTATAAAAAGAGCTCCATGTTTAATGTCTAAAATGCAAATACTTTAAGGAAACACAACTTTGGAAATTATATACCGTTTCATCTTTAGAGAACATAACTGAGACACGAAAGACAAGTAATTTTGAAATTGCATTTTAGAAGATCTTTAACATAAACCCTTCAATTAGAATCTGGCACTTTATATATATACATGTGTGTATGTGTACAGTGTGGATAAAGTGACGGGAGCTTTGGTTTCTCAGCTATGCCGGTTTACAGTAAGCAGGCATAGCACTTGCTCTTCTTGAAGCTATGTGACCACAAGAGAGACCACAAACCATGGAAAGTTTTAGTTTTGACACAATGAAGAAGAAATAAGCACAATAAATTGACTGCTGTTTCATCTGCTGGAGGTTGTCCTGATTAGTCACTTTATGTCACCTGTACACACACCTGGCTTTTCTGTAATGAAGACCAATTGCTCACAAAGGTCACAAAATCTTCTAAAAATTGTCCTCAGTACAATGTACTTCAATAGATGTGGTTTTGCTACTCTAAACTACTTCTTTTGTTGCTATCCTTTTTCGGCATAAACCATGGATTACTCTGGGATAGAACAAGGTCCCCTCCCCCACCTCAATCTATCCGCAGCCTCCTCCTTCCCTTCATGCACCATTCTAAAGATGCACAAAGATTAAGAAAATATAAAAATTATGCATATATATATTAATCTCTATATATGTATATAGATATTAAAATTGCTAGGAGGCTTATGCTTTGACACAGTCTTATTACTTTGGGATATCACAAGAACGGACACTTAAGAATAGACCTCGACACTGTTCTGGCCAAGTGGAACTGTTTCTATACTTTTCAGCCTCTGACAGCCTTTAAGAAACCTTAATTCTACACCTTTCCAAATAACAAGCCAACCTACAATCTGACCTTACTAAGAGTAGTAATTAGTAAGTGAGAAAGGTGAGCTTACAGCAACAGGAGTTCAGAAAACACATTTCAGAAGGAACACAGGAGGATAAACACTAGTATCAAGAGTTAATCTCAGAGTTTAAGAAAGACTGTTGGACTGCTGAGAGGAAGACTATGAAATTCCTATTTCCAGTTACCAATAGATTTCAAATAGAGATTGTTGATATGTGTTCCATGGAAAGGACACTGCTTTTCAATTCTTTATTTCCCCTTACAGCAGAGGTTGCCAAGAGCAAAAAAGAACACATAGGCCAATTAAAAGGGTGTCTTTCCTCCAGACAGAGAATGAGAGAGAAAGGGTCCACACTCCTTAGGACATTTACCAGCTTGATCACCCACAGTTTATGAACCCCTCTCTTAATCACCTCCTCTCCAGTTACTGCAGTATTTTGTTCAACCTTTTTCAGGTATATGCACATAATGTTGCTGATTTTATTAAAATTACATGTGTTCAGTTACCCAACAAGGTCTTGCTTTCTACAGGTATTTTGACAGTTCGTGAAACATTGTTATGATTCAGTTAGTGCAAGCCTCAGGGTTTTACTCACAGGACAGACAGTATTTTTCTCAGTACTTCTGTAACACTCTATCAGATGCAACTTTTTTATCTATGAAAAGGACAGAATTCACACTTCACTCTTAATATTTTTTCCTATAGCTGCAAGTTAAGTCCTAGTGATATCTGATGGCCCATTAACTATAAAAAGTCATCACCAGGGTTCCATTTCAAGCCAAAACTGAAGAGATCAAGTGGATAAAGTAATTCCCCAGGTGAAATACTTCAGTACAAATTACTAGAAACAGGGTATTCTGCTGCTCAAACATCTGATGACTGCAACTTCCATCTGTGTTTTGCTGAATTCTGACAGCAGGCAGGATTGTTTAGACTATTATTGTTCAGCCAGTGGGATGATGTTGTTATGGCAGGAGATGTGGAACAGCTTTCTCAAATGAAGGCAGCTATCAGAATAAACTGGTAACTGAAGAAACAGGACTCCACTTGAATGAGCTCATGACCCTGCTTATCTATAGGCAGACAAGGCATCAAATAGGAATTGGAGTAATTTATGCTTTAGGATATTTAGATTTTCATTTAGCAGATATCACTGTCTCTTTGGCCAACTGTGGTTCTTACCCTCGTTTATTGGTAAAATTAAGCTTTTTTTTTCTGTTAGGTAAACAGGAAAGGTGTTTCTAATGTCATATGGCGATAGCAGAGGTGAATTAAACATTATGCCTCAAGTGAAGTATATTCCAGCCAATGCATAGTACACAATACAATATTCATACTTATCTGGTATGTCATGAATCAGCAGCTCTAAGTCCTTTTGAGAATATTAGCTTTGTAACTTCACGTGATATAATGCTTTTAGACGTATTTTAATGAAGATTGTACATGCCCCTTCAGTTTAAGCAAGCCAGAATTTCATTTTTTAACTTTCTCCTTTAATTATGTGATTAATCTTCAAAGTATTATGGAACACATTTGCAAAGTCACAGAGAGAATTGAAGGATTATAGAGTATAAAAACCATACAGAGCATAATATGTACCTATGGTGTGAGTGTTGATAATGAAAGGATGCGCATACCCTAAGGCTGTATTTATATGCCAAGATTACACAGCATATGAATGAAAGGACCATGATTTTTTTTGTCCTTTAACACCCGCAAAACATACTGTGGCAGCTGTTTCTACTAGGCCATTCTAATATTATATAATCAGCTCTTTCCCAAAACTATGTGGTACATATCAGTTGTGGTCATCCTCAATAATGGAGCTTCAGTATATTACAAGCCTTCTCAATTACAGTTCTTTATTCAATGGAATGAGAAGGTAGGAACTTCTGATTGACTGTAGTGTCCCCCACAGTGTTATTAGACTATTAATTTCCTTTCACTCACTCTTTCAATGAGTTCTTTCATATGAGATGTGTCCTTGCTTCAGCTCTGTATAGACTTACAGTCCATGCAATTAACAATCAATCTTCAGCCATGCTTATCTTGGCCTTTGGAAATTGCCAGATATACTAAATTAACATCACATAGGAGACATTATAGTTATGAAAGTATTTAAAATTGCTTTTTACTAGCAAGTGAAAGAGGTACACCAAACCAGACTGTCTCATCTTCTATTTCTTCCTTAATTTTCCACTCTCTGTACCTACCTGATAGAGTTAGCCACCCTTAGTATGTGTTTTGTTCCCAAAATATTTAAGATAAGGATAGCATCTCTGCTGCATAGTGTCTGCATGTTGGTTTGACCTATGACAAGCTATGATGAAATGCATATAAATACACAATCCTTGCAACTTGAAGCTATATTTGGGGTTAAAAAAATACACAAAGATTAGTCAGATATTTCCTTACTTTAGGAGGTGTGATCCTGTTTCTGTTTACAAGTTATTGAAAAACCTATTGAATTAGATCTCTTAAAAATAATTGTTTCTTGCTGAATTCTCTAAAAAAATCTAATGTGGAATCTGATCATAACATTTCATATACTTAATAATTTCATTTATATGTAAAAAGGAAATGAGAAAAAAGTTTCTAAAATCTATTGACCAGTGTTTTCATTTTCAGTATAAATTAAAGCAATATAGGAAACTGAGCTGTCTTTAAAACAAATCCCAAGGAGAGAGCAGTTTGCTTACCAGCTGTGAAGAGTTACAGCATACCAGTTTGGGACCACTCTGACTTTAGGCAATGCACACAACAATCATGTAGTGGACTCAACCTAGTTTTAACCTAGTTAATCTGGTACAAAAAGCAGGGAAGCCTTAACAGAGGAACTAGGTATTCCTTAGTTCAATGTCTTCCCAGCATTGGCACTCATCCAGTGCCAATACTTGAAAGACACATGCAATCCATATTGAGGCTCAAGCCACCACAACATCATTTGTCTTCAGGAAAGCCAAGTATTCAAATAGCCAAAGCTATTTCAGTGTGTTGCCATATTATTTTCAATAAACAATTAGATGACAGCTTATTTATACAGGCTAACTCTCCTAGTTTCAGCTGTAACAGTTATTTTTCTCCTTCTTAGTAGCTGGTGCAGTGCTGTATTTCAGCTTTAGTCTGAGAACAATGCTGACAACACACTGATGTTTCAGTTGTTGCTAAGTAGCTCTTACTCTGATCAAGAACTTTTCAGTCTCTCATGCTCTGCCAGTGAGGAGGGGCACAAGAAGCCAGGAGGGAGCAGAGACCGGACACCTGACCCAAGCTAGCCAAAATGGTATTCCATACCACAGCACATCATGCCCGAATATATAAACTGTGGGGGGTCACCTGGAAGGCCCAGATCGCTGCTCAGGTCGGGCTGGGTATCGGTCAGAGGGTGGTGAGCAATTGTATTGTGCATCACTTATGTTTGCTGTTATTTTTCACCCTTCCCTTTTCAGTTTTACATTCTCTCCCCTTGTTATTTCCATTATTATTATTATTGGTAGTAGTAGTTTTGTATTACACTTTAGTTATTGGACTGTTCTTATCTCAACCCCTGGGTTTACATTCTTTCGATTCTCCTCCCTATCCTGCCCGGAGCAGGGGCAAAGGCGACTGAGTGGTTCTGAGTTACCTGCTGGGCTTAAACCATAACACTAATTCATTGCATTCACCAACTGAAGCAGGACTAAGTGGGGAGAATTGGGGGGAATATTTTCCACTTTTCTGTGCTTGTGTAAAGGATAACACAATAGGCTTGTTTCCCACACTTTCTAAGATATGGCTAGCAGATCAAAAAGCAGGACACCTTCTGACTCCTCCAGTTGAAGAAAGGTCATGTTACAGCCTAATCTCAAAACCAGATCAAAATAGTTTGGGCTTTGGTACAAAAATGTGAGGTGCTGGAATATTTACCACAATATTTATTGCCATTTTTGCATTTAAAAAAAAATAGGTAAAATCAATTGGCTGACAAAATAATTAAAAGGTAGCCAGCAACTGTATTGAGGAACATGTTGGAGATGGAATTCTCCTTGTCTGCCTTTGGTACTTTTGATATTCTATGTGAAATCCTACCCAAGGGCATGCAAACTAGCAGAAGCCAAAAAGATAGAATTATCCACCCTTCTTGTAGTAATTCCCTTAATTATTTCCTAATACTTTATGTTTGCTTAAACACAAAAATAATGTGTTCAGTTTTTGACTGGTTCGTTGTTTTCTACATTCTCCTCCTAGCCTTGGAAACTGTAGTCTATGAGACAGAAGTGTGTCATTCTCCCTGTCTCCTGTTCATTTAAAAAGCTACAAAGTTGTGACATTATCCCAAGTCTGTAGACCTGTCTCCTAGCCCAAATTTTGGAGCATAAAATAAAACTGATAAGAATATTAGCTAGCTCTCATTGCAAATTCAGTCTTTTCCCTACTGTTTGTTCTCTTATTTATATATTTTTATAAATAAAACCACAATATATTAAAAAAACCCAAACAAAATCCAAAATAAAAATCTAACCACAGGTTTCTAAGATTATGAGGACCCAAACAACAGTGCTAATCATATACAAAGTGGCAATTTTGTAAATTCTAAGCACAGTTCACGTAATATCAATCTAACAAAGAGCATTACACAGCCATAAAAGTAATATGAAGCAGACTTTTGTCATTTAGTTTCTATCTACATACATTACTTCCAATATCAAAAAACAAACTTTGTAACTCAAACTGTCTTCATTAGATTCATCCAAATTACATGAGATTAAAGAGATTTCGGTCTAAATTATTATAATGCAATTATCATAGATTGTCACTTGTATCACCAAAATAGAATTTGAATTGAATTTAGGACAGATAGAGAAATAGAGGGTACTGCTGCCAAATTTTAGCTATCATTCTAGCCACCGAGATAGCAAAGACATCATCTACTACATAGTGCATTGTATTATATAAAAGCAATAAATTGAACTAGAAAAGTGATGTACTTGTAAAACTGAAGGGAAGCATATCTGAATGCCTTTGCATCCAAAATTACATATACACATTTACTAAGAAACTAACTCTACTAAAGGACCGTGGATGATTCTATTCTAAAAGAATGTTTTCTCTGATCTGTCCTCTTAATCACCCTTGAGTTTTCACCAAGAATACTCTATAGAGTTTCAAAAGGCAACTAGGGAACAAAAATATTCTGATAACAACGGAATAACAGCCCAGTAAGTGATTCATCCAAACCCACTTCGTTTTCTTGCTCGTATAGATTGTTACACAAAGTTCTATGGAAACTACTTCTTCTTTTATCTGTGTTCAGTACAATAAATACGTGTACAAACACACATCATGGGATGTGGACAGAAAAACTTAGAGTGGCTGTAAGAATGAGAGGGGTTCTGATAATACTCAGGAGGCATCTCTCATCTGCTGACCAAGAATCAGCTCAATCAGAATGACAGAGCAACTCTAGAGGGAGACATTCAGAGCCTGATAGTGGTTTTGCACCTTCCTTTTTATCTAATATACTATTGTTCTTCAAAACTTGTCTTTATGGTGCTTTTCTAACTGGCATCCAGAGGTGATCATGGACAGAAGAGATATTAAGATATTAAGAAAAAGCAGGAAACTGGTATTAAGTGTAAAGTACAAGAATGTATTACTTCATATCTAAATCCCTCGCTATCTTGACATAAAAATAAATTGTCTTGTATTTTGGAGGCAGGGATATTTAAAATTCTAACTTCAGGTCACTGTGAAAAGAGAAGGAGAAAATTAAATCTGTAAAGCAAATGGAATTTATTATATTAATACTGTTGTTTAGCAGTAATATCTAAAATTCAAATCTAAGCATGCTGGCATATAAACTGGATAAGTGGTCAGATAAATAAGGAAAATTTAAAATTTTTATATATCACGTAACCCAAACATCAGTTGCTGACAGTAAAGATAAAACAGCTAAACATTTTTTTTTGTCTGTGTTTTTCTTTGACTTGCCTTTATTTGCCAGAGTTTCTTCTGATACGTTCACTTGGGGTATTGTCGACATTTTTACATAGTTCTTCCCCCCTCTACTTTCCCATAGGCTTGTGCAGGCTGCCATGCTCTCCTAATGTGCCCTTTATGCGTTCTTCTTCATTCTGGCCTTTAATATGAAACACAAGAATTATGCATCTGTCAATTTTCCCCCTTTAAATGAATTTATCTCATCGTTTCCACTCAAGGAGCAAAGTACAAACAAGACTGCATACTGAATTAATTTGAATCTCTGATCAGCTAGTTTAGGAGGTGTCTGTTTTTTTCCCAAAGGTATCTATTTACTCTTTGAATTTAAATGTGCATTTAAATAATGTACAAAGTAACAACTACTTTTTCAGATGAAAGTTTTGACAGCAAACCTGGCTGCACAATGCTCTTGGATCCATTACACTTTTTCCATGCTTCCACAATCCAACATGGTAATGGGGTGAAACAGCTTCTAAAGGATGTGCGCCTGCTAAGGTGCTGGGAGAACAAATTAACACAGATGTGATCAAAACAGATCAATGCCACATCCACTTCCAAAGTGGGAGTCTGAAGAGGTAGGAGATAATGAGGATAAGGAAGGCACTGCTGATCTATTGGGCTGAAGGTTAAGCATCCCCTTGAACATGACTGGGCAGTTAAGAGTTAAGCTCTTCAGAGGGTTTATTCAGCACATAAGGGTGAAATACTGCATTTAAGCCTCACAAAGCACTGGTTTGATTTTCTTCCTACTTCCTGCTGCTGCCATCAGGCAGGACCAAGGGGGAAACCTGCTGGGAGAGAAGATGGAAATAAACGTGCTGTTCATTAAGGGAGAAGAAGCTGTATCGAAACCAAATGTTTGGATTTCGCTGGTATAGTTGGAACACAGGGAAGCTGACTGCAGTCTGCGGGGCTCTTACCACAGGTTCGGAGCAGGCTGTTCGTGTGTTTCAGCCACGAGGGGGAGCGTCGGACCCAGCAATTTGCTGCCCGAGCACCAGGGCCTTTGGGGGGGCCGAGCCGTCAGGGACGGTCCCGGCGTGAAGCCGCAGCGCTCCCTGGGGCCATCTTCACCACCACCTGCAACCTCCTCGGCCGAAAGCAGTCACTTCTTGGAGCAGAGACCTGCCACGTAGTTTGGTTTTGCAGGGTATAAGGGAGAGAAGAAGGGAGGTGGTCGTTTCTGTGCGAGCACTTTGCCAGGCAGTGATGCTGATGTAAGCCTCAGTGTGGAAAAGCTGCTAGCTGCGGTTTAACTAGTGAGAAAAGCCAGCGTTTCACAGTAGTCTAGGTCACTAGCATCCACTCTGACAATGGCTTTATTGTCTATCTGCAACCTCCTGCCATGATGAATGGTATAGTCATGTTACATGGAAAATCATCCCTGCTGGCATCTTAAATGCTGCCAGGTTCAGTAATGGAGTCAGAAGAAACTGGGATTCCTCCCTCAGCTTGCTAATACTTTGATTTCTCAGCTCCAAATGTCGCAGTGCTTTCTAGCCGTGCTAATATAGACTAAAGTAATGAAACGCCCACACTGCTGTCCTGCATACACTGATTTTTCCTCAAATGCAGTTATGCTAAAAATAAAATAAAATAATATAAAATAAATAAAAAAAATTACTCCAGATCTATTTGAGGCCTTTCTGTGTCAGAGTTAAAGCACATTGCTGGGGACAGGGCAAACTCATCTTCACTAGTATATCTCTGCTCAGTGGCAAGAGAACACAGCAGTCTCCAGTACTGCTGTTTTGCTGAAAAGTACTGCTGGTACATTTCAATTACGTTTTCTCACAGAACATTATGGTCTCTCTGGAGGACTATTTACATCTGAATCGCTAATCTGAACATGGCATGCATTACATTATCCCATTTCTTTCGAATATCCAAATTTTACTCGATTTCACACAAGCCTATTGCTCTCATGTAAAGCATCAACCCCAGCAATGCAGAGTCATGAAACTGTAGCTAAGGAAGATGTTTCTTATGGCAACAAACTGCTAGAGCATCAGATAGCTTATACCCTTTCCTCCTCTTATGCTGTCTTTATGTCATGATTGGTTGATAATTAATTAGAATATATGAATTAAAATGTCTTTCCTAAGTCCTTTCCTAATCATTATGCAGCTCAGAGCTTCAAACCTTTCCTTGCATACAGCTGAACAAGGTTATGTTGTTACATCTAAGTCCTAAGCCC
Source organism: Coracopsis vasa (assembly GCA_026283785.1). Classification (NCBI taxonomy): domain Eukaryota; kingdom Metazoa; phylum Chordata; class Aves; order Psittaciformes; family Psittacidae; genus Coracopsis; species Coracopsis vasa. Next base: position 11,438 of record JANHGB010041562.1, read on the forward strand.
TTTTCTGCATGAGTACAGATAGATGTTTTTAATGTATTTAAATTTGCCATAATTGTTTGAGTCCATGGAAAGCTGACTGTACTTTCTGATTTATTTTGTTCAATTCCAAGAAGTTAATATGCTCTAAACTGTTTCTTTAGATATTGCAGACTTCTATTAGCAGTTACAGTTACTAAGAAAATACAAAATACACTTCCTGCTGATGCAAAGACACTCCGTGGTGTTTGCAACTGCCTGCTTTTACCTTGATATCCAAAACCAGATGAGGTTCTGTCATGATCTTAGGTTGCAAACAGCCATTTAACTTATCCATGCCACTTACTGTCACTGATATGTGAGAGTAGATGTGGAATCAATTCCAACTTGCAGGTACCTAATTATCATTCTTGAGACCACAGCCCTTCCTCCTTACACAGCTGCACTGACTAAAGCAACAGCAATGTCACTTGTCACCTGGGCATTGCCCTTTACCTGTGAAGCTCTGTGCTCCTCAAAGAAACCTGCATATTTTATTAAAAATATATTTAATAAAAGTAAATGAGAGAAAAGGCAAAATTGCTTATATGACAGCCACATGGGCAGTCTACTTAATGTTCTTCTCTGATCATGCATAGGAAAGAATTTTCATTTATGCCCTTTAAAGCAGAACTGTAACAATCGTTTCTTCGCTCTAGTGCACATTATAAATAATTCCCAAGCTAATTCTTTTTCCATCAGAATACCAGTGCTTTACTTTGACTATACCCAGCTTAAAATTTAAACAGTGAATTCATATATTGTTTCTGTTATCTATTAAATGTGAAATGTTTTAAATAGAAGAATATTGAAATAACATCCTTGAGTGCTTTTTGTAAATCTTCTGAGATTCACAGTCTTTATCACAAGTACCTAATGGCTGTTCAAAAACTCACATGAAATAAGTGATCAAGAGAAATCACAGTGAATGGAAGTATCACTTTTGACATATTTGCAAAAATTTTCTTACCTTTATGGGCTTTATTCAAATACTATTGCTCCTGAAACTGTACTTAGTTTCGGAAGTTAGCACAAGTTAAAAAGTTGAAAGACAATTGAATACATACAAAGTTCTTAGTGTATAGCTCTGGTCCTGTAAGTAATAGCAATATCACCTCATGAAATCAACTTTTTTTTTTCATTATTGCTAGAAAACTGTTTATTGAAATAAACAAATAGTGAAAAGAAGTTGCTCCTTCTTTTTTTTTCTCATTAATGCACTTTCATACTGTCTTCTGTAAATCAGTACTGATCTTGAACCCTGAAGACAAACAGATAAGACTTCCCAGACTGAGCTTATCATCAGGTCTTTAATATCCTGCCTGCCAATACAGGAATATTATGGACTACTGGGAAAAGGAGTAGAATACAGTCACCACTTCTGCACAACAGTCATGTTTCACGAGCTCTTATTTACATTCCAAATTCATATAAAATGTACCTTATTTATGTTTTTTGTAGTTTCATGCATTTTTATTGCCACAAGCACTGTCTGCTTAGTTCATGGAGTTTTGTTTTGAGGGTGAAAATATAGAAATGAGGAGAAGTGAAAATGCAGGTTTAATATAAAGTCTGGTTTTGGTGCTATTTTCATGATCTGTTGAACTGCCCGACTTTTCAATGGATAAGAATTCCTACATCTCACCTACCTCTGCTCTGTCAGACATTCATGTGCATGATAGTGGTTTTAGTGCCACAAGATAAATCTCTAGCAGTGCTACTTACTTTGTTGAAATATTCTAGTCCCTACAAGGATATAAATGAGATCAGAATCTGGCCTACAGCTCATACTTTACCAGGTATTTAAATTCAATTTCTCATTTTAATTACAGACTTTTTTTTAATTTTCTATTTTTTCCCTTAGAACATTCCAAAATTGTTGTTGGTTGATTTTTATATTTATTTTTTTAATATAAATGTCATATATTTGAAAGTGGGGTGGTTTTTTTTCTTTTCCTTTTTTTTTTTTTTTTGTCTTTTAACATGGTTTTCCTAAAAAGTTTTTTAATCAATCAAATTTGAGGCAGAAAATAGGCTTGGTCACGCCTGGTCCTTGGGTCGTGTGACACTCACTCAGGGTCCTGACAGCTCCTCAAAGGGGGCACCCGGGATGAGGAGGGAAAGGGGGGGGGGCCGCAACAGCGCGATTCCCCAGGAAAGGGCCCGTTTCCATGGCACTGCTCCCACCTCTCCGCCATCCGCCAGTCCCGACATGGGCCTGGGGCTCTTCAAAAGGGGCGTTGGGAAGCGTGTGGGTGCGTGTGGGGCTGGGGAACAAAACGGGAGGCACTGGCAGCTGCTGGGGTTCTGTGGGGAGCTCATGGGGAGCCAGCGGGAGCGGCAGGGCCGGGCCCTGCATAATCAGAAGCTTTGCATAAATGCCCCATTTTTCATCCCCATCCAAGGCATTTGCTCCGGGAGAGCCGGGAGCCCTGATGTGGAGGGGTGCATCCTGGTGCGGAGCCCTGGTGCGCATCCCCTGTGCTTGCTCTGCTCCCGCTACACCCTCCTCTGGCCTCCTCTCTGCAGGTTGGCAAGTGCCTGATCATGTCCCTTTGGCTATGGTAGAGCCTGGATAGTGAAGGGAGCACGGAGCTGGCCTCATGGCTGTGTCCATGGTGCTGGCTCCTACCACAGCAGGACGTGGTCTCTCCATGTGCCTCGCCATCCCTGTCGCTTTCCCCTCAGGTCCCCCCTGCTCCCTGCACCTCTGCCTCTCCCCACCCTGCCCTAGGAGACCACTTGCCCTTCTGCAATCTTCATTCAAGGCTCCGTGCTGGGGGTTTTAAAGCCCTTTTCTTCTTTCTCTTCTTCGTTCTCTCTTCTTTCGCTCTGCTCCCTCCTGTCCTCCTTTTCCCCATGCCCTTTCCAATTCTCCATTTGTGCAGGGTCTTTTGCTCTCTCTCTTTTTTATAATTAATGATTAGTTTTAATTGGTTTGCTTAGGCAGCCTGACAGCAAATTAGCAGGAGCCAGCCCAGGGCTGCCGAATGCCAAGTTTGGGGACTGCTGTGCTTTACACATGTTGGGCTGGGAGGTGAACTCCTTGGGATCCTCCCTTGGCACCTCTCCTGCTGCACTGGGCAGTGCCATAGCTCTGCTGTGAGGTGAGGTCTGGGGCCTTTCCTGGTCCTGGATGCCATCAGGGAAGCTGGGACCAGCAGTGGATTGGGATCGACAGGGCTGCTGTCTCCCATCAGTCTGTCCTGTGCCAGGCTCCAGCACTCAGAGGTTTGTGATGGGCACTGAGCTGCAGGGTGGCTCCTGTCCCCTTTCTACTGCCCAGCACTGATTTTCCTCCTCCTTTCTGCATCACCTTTATTGAGCTGAACTGGGCTATGCTCAACAGGTTTGAGCAGAGGGGGAAAGGGTGAGAGGCAGGGCAGGATTTCCCTGGGGAATGCTGTGCCGAGGGGGAGTCCTCAGGAGCAATAAGCAGGCGGCTCTACCCAGTGCTAAAAGGCAGGTAATGGGGATGGGGTGGGAAGGGAAGGGGGGCTTTGCTCTTTTCTTCCTTCGCACTGATTTCCCTTTGCTTTGCTTTTCTTTTCTTTGCCTTTTTTATAGCTCCCATTTTTCTTTTTTATGAGAGAGAAACTGCAGGGTTCTCCCGGGGCTGGGAAGAGCACTCGGTCCCAGGCTGCTCCCAGCCAGATGGAGGGGAAGAGGAGGGGGGCAGTGGGCCTATAATCCTGGCAGGAGAGTTTTCCTGGTTAAAGAGGATTGGGGATGGAGTCTAGGACATTTGAACATGTTGGTTTGGGAAGAAGAGGCAGACCGTGACCCATTTGGGATGCTTCTTACCCTCATTTTCAGCACAAAACTTTGCTGAGGGCCCTGGCAGCCCTGACAGTGAGTGGATGTGGTTGGTTTGATTGTGCCACTGGTATTGCCTTGTAATGGCAGCCAGGAAAGGGGGAAAGAAGAAATAACAGGAGCTTCTGTCTCCTGCCCATGAGTTCAAGCAGGAGGTGATAGCTGGGTGTGATGTGTGGACTCTATCCTGGGAATCTTGGGATGTGCTTCAGCTGCCCCTCGCTCTGCCCTGTTGGTTATGTTGGTTCCTCTCCTTGTCTCACCAGCTTCTGCTCCTGCTCAGGACAAGCTTGGGCCAGGCTGGGGACATTTCTGTGCCACTGCCCCATCCCTTCACTCCTGAGAGAGGGGGTGAACTGCATTCCTCTTGGCATCAGTGCCCAGAGAGGGTCCATGTGTCCAGAGCCCAGGCTGGGCTCACAGAGCAAAAAGATGGGATTTGCGTCTGCCTTTTGTTCTAAAACGTCTACTCAGCAGATGACAAGGCCCAACTGTATCTGTAGAGCAGCTGGGATATTCCAGCCCTTCTGCAAAACCAGGAAGATTTGTCAGGCTGGTGATAGTAGGTGGTGTTTCTTGTCCCAAACAATCTTGGACCTTCTCAGTTGTCCTTGCTTTAAGTGTTAGTGGATGCTTTTGCCCTTTCTGAACACCAGTCCAGCCCTCCAGCTGAGTGTTAATATCTGCATATGCCTTTTTATGGGATCCAGAGCACATGTAGAACTGAAATCAGAGAGATCTGGTGTCTTCCTGGGATTTCTGTCATGGAGAAACAGCCTTTTTGTCAGTCGCAGAGGTCCCTGCTGCATTCCAGACTCATGAAAGATGGAAGCCAGCACAAAGACGTCTGCCAGCAGATCCGTGTGGTGTTCAGCTGTGAGTGCACTGGCAAACACCATGCTGTGATACCTTGCTGCAGCCTGGCCCCATTCCCAAAGATTCGTACATTTAGAGCTCACCCAGGTGAGAACACTGATAATGCACATACAGACTGATGCTGTGGAGCAGCCCCAAGGCTTTGGTCGCAGTGCTTGCTCCTCTGTCCCTGTTCAGGACACGCTGTGCACACCCACACAGCTCAAGTGTCACTCCTCAGGCCTGATGTGACCCTCAAGAGAGTCCTTCATGTGGCTTTGCTGGTGTTTTGTGCCTTAGTTGAGCTTTGGGCCTCTGCAGAGCAAGGTTAGGGATGAGACTTCTTTTCCTAGGGAGAGGGATGAGGGGGAAGTGTGGAAAAATGCCTGCTAGAAAGGCATTGAGACCTCACAGCTCGTTTCACTTTGGTATGATCTTGGCTTATTCTCACAGCTGATGTCCATGCAATAGCAGAAGATGCATTTTGAACTTCCATGTTCTGTGCACTTGGGAAGTCGTCCTTTCCTTTTGACACCCAATCCCCCCACCCCGAGGTGGTTTAAGACCCTTTTCTCTTTCCTGTAGGCTGTTTACATTTCACTGCGCTCACTGAGCCAGAAGGGGCTCAAGGAGTTGGCCGTACGCTGTACACCTTCATGTGCCAACAAGACTGGGACAGGTCCAGCTCAGCCTGGGCTGTGTTGTCTGTTTCAGTCCCATGTTGGCCAGTGCTGAGGAGTAACTCATGCTCAGACCTTTTTGTGCCAGTGAGGCTTGGGCCAGGCCAGACGTGTGACCGTGTGCCCAAACCCTGTGCAGTAGCTCCTAATGGAGAGGCACTTGGGGCATCAGTTGAGTGCTCAAGGATGGGCAGCAATGTGGTGGCTCTATTCCCATCCATAGGGCTGAGCTCACTCGCTTTGTGCCTTACAAAGTTTATTGCTAATACTTGATGATCAGAACAGTTTCAGAAATTGGTAGTGCCATTGGAACATCAGGTGCTGTGCAAAGCTAAAGGAAGGCACAGCTCCTTCCTTGTGACAGAAGCTATTCCTCTCCTTGGTGTCAAAGCTGACCCTTCATTTCTCATTTTAGAGATGTGGGGGCCAATATTTGACTTCTCTCTTTGCAGTTCAGGAGTTGTGGTTCTGGGCAACCTGATCTAGTTGAAGATGTCCATGTTCATTGCAGGGGGTTGGACTAGATGACATTAGAAGGTCCCTTCCAACCCAAACTGTTCTAAGATTGTGTAGTTCTTACAGTTGAATAGCAGCTGAGGGTCACCAGCTCTTTCACCATAGAGCTACAGGAGGGAAACTGAGGCATGGAGCTGAAAGATGCCCTTGAAGTTCCTGGAGTGACTTGCTGAGGTATTATCCCGTTGGGGTCTTCAATTGCGCATCCCACATGCTGCCAACACAACCCAGCATGGCAAATGAAACCAAGGGGAGCAGAAAGGCAGTGATGCCTCTTGCCCTGCCGTGCATTTGGCTTGGCTTGCAGCCCTTCCTCTCCTCTTCCTCCCCTGGCACCCCTCGTTGCCAGCGCGTGCCCTCATCCTGCCTCGGCCGGCAGCCCGAGCCGGCTCCTTTAAGGCAGGCGCAGCGGGAATTGTGTGCGGTGCCAGCCTTCGCTGCCAGCGCCTCTCCCGCTTCCCCCTCGGAAAGTTTCCTGCCCAATTGTTATGTGCGATCCGATCTGAAAGTTGCTCTCTAAGCTTCTTGTCACATTTTGACTTAATGAAGTGCAACTGGAGTGGGAATTGGGGTTCATCACGCCAGTCTCACTGCGCTCCCTTGTTGTCAGAAAACAGGGGCGGTTGGGGACCGTAATGCAACGCTGCAAGTCGTTATCATTCCGGTCAGTCTGTTTAACACAAAATTAAACAAAGAACTAATTAGTGCCTCATGAATTAATAAATGCGCAGTTGCCGGGTAGGAAGGGGAGGAAGGAAAAAAGGTTGTTGAAGGAAAGATACTGAAAAAGTCGAATTAGGATGTTGTGTCAAGGGGAAGGAATAAAAAAGAAATCCGAGTCCACTTTGGCGAAGAGTTTGGATCCATTGGTTTCCATGGAATAAGCTTCCCTCCTCCTCCTGCCTCCTGCTTGTCTGCTCTAGAGCAGGGCTGAACAGCAGGCACAGGGACGAGGCAGCCTTTGTGACTAAAGAGGGCTTGTAAGGAAGGTGGGGGCAAACTTTTTAGCAGTGGCCGTTGCGATAGGAGATGGTTTGAAACTAAAAGAGGGGAGATAGAAGGAAGACATTTTTTACACTGAAGGTGCTGAGGCACTGGCACAGGTTTCCCAGAGAGGCAGTAAATGCCCCATCCCTGAAGTGTTCAAGGTCAGGCTGGACAGGGCTCTGAGCGGCCTCATCTAGCGGAAGATGTCTGTGCTCATTACAGGGGGGTTGATCTAGATGACCTTTAAAGGTTCCTTCCAACCCAAACTATTCCATGATTCCATGATTTCTTCACAGTGCTCCCCAGAAGCTAGAGCTGGGATCCTCAGGCCAGAAGCCAAATACAAATATTTGTCCAAAGAGCTTCATGCCCAGATGTGGGACCCAAGAGGTGGGAGGTGGAAGCCCTCCCTTGGAAAGGAGGGAGGCTTCGAAGATGCTCATGCTGAGCACATATCCTCTCTTTGTTTGAATGCTTTGGAGCTTTGTACTTTCTGGTAAGAGGCATTGTGTTGAGGTTGAGGCCTGTCTCCAAAAGGTTCATCTCCCTCTGGCTTTGGAGGAGCCCACTTGACAAGTGAAAGGGGAAGCCCCATGGAGGAGAGCAGTGAGGCAGGGACGAGGTGGGAAGGAGCAGGAGGAGCAAGGGTGGCAGTGGGGTAAACAGGGCGAGGGGCAGGGTGAAGTGACACCCATAGCTTTAGATTTGGCAATACATTGCTCATTTTCTAGACAATCCAAGATTGCCACAGGAACAGTGTGTAATCCCAGATTAACCATGTCCCAGCGGCGCTCCCCCTGCTCCTTGCCCTGTCCGTGCTGGCTGTGCCTGCTTCCTGCAGGGAAGGATGCAGCACCGGCTGCTCTCCCAGTGGAGCTGGGTGTGTGGGCTGTGCCGGGTGCCCACCAAGCCACCAGTCCCACTGTGCTGTGCCATGCCGTGCTGTGCCACGCTGCGAGCTCTGCTCTGGTGCATTGTCAGGCAGGGAAGCAGGCAGAGCTGGGGGAGGGAAGAGTCCATCTTTAAGAGGACATGTCAAGTACAATTAGCGTTATCTGTCTAAATATGTACTGGGAACACAGAATACAAGAGGAGGCCTGGCTGGCTTTAATGGAGACATATGCAAGGTCATATTGCCTCATACAATCCCCCAATCTGATTTGGGGATTACACATTCTAAGTAAATTGGCGTTATTCCTCTTGCATCATTGATAAGCTGCGGCCGAAAGAAGGGGAATGAAAAAAACAACAGAACAACAAGTAAAAACTCAAACCTAAGAACTGACGGTGCACAGGGCGAGGGAGCGAAGCTGGGAACACGGAGAGAGTTACAGCAGAGAGCTGGGGAAAGGGGGAGAGAACAGGAGGGAAGGAGAGAGAAAAGAGCAGGACAGAATGGCAGAGACAGTGATGGAAAGAGCAAGGAAGAAAGGGAGAACAAAGGGAAGAAAAAGGTGGAAGAGGGATGAGAGAGCCAGAAGGACAGAGGGTGCCAGGGTGAGAGAAGGACCTCGAGGGGGGGAGCTGTTACTCCAGCCGTGCCCTCAGCCGCATTAGCACCAGGATTTGAGTGGGGAAGGAAGGACCCGGCTGCTTATGCACCTTCCTCACCCAAGGGGCTCCCTGCGCTCTGCGTCCGTTCATCCATCTGGGAATTCTCACCGGCTCCCTCCCGCTCTGGGTCCCAGCCAGCACCAGGCATCTCTCTCTGGCGCAGCGTGCAGGCAGCGGTGGAGTGAGTGACGGGAGGAGGCGTCCACACGCACCCAGCACCGGGTCCCCAGAGCCAAGTCCCTGCCCCTTCTGCTCGCCAAGGGGCTGAAGCAGGTCCCTGCAGGGCAGAGGGAGCTGTGCTGAGAGCTGGTGCATGGCACAGGGGCTCCTGTGTGTGTTTCTATTTCCCTGCCACGTCCCAGGCAGTTGCGATAGCTGTTCTGGCAGGGTTGCAAAACAGAGGCTGCAGGAATGGGCCAAGCACCCGTGCCATTGTGCCTGAAACCACTGTGTGCTCCCTGCCACCTTCCAGCCCTGGGAGAGGGAAGTCCCAGTCTGGCTGGCTGTGGAGCTCCCCTCCCACCCTGTCGGTGCAGGATAACCCCCTCCAGAAATCTCACGCATGGCTTTTGTGCTCTGTCACATTTTTGGAACATATGGTTTTAAATAATTCAATTTACTTTTCATGTGTTCTGCTGTGACTTGTTTTCCCCTGTCCCTTTTCTCTTTCCTTCTCATTCTCTGCATTCTCCAGGAAGGAAGATGCACAGATGAGTGGATAAAGGGGTTCAGTGAGACCCAGCCCTTCACCCCATCATCTTGTGCCCTGTTGATGTGCAAGGCAGGCCTCTGCATTAGCACAGTGGTGAACCTCTGGGAAAGAAGGGTCAGCAGAGAAACTGGGAACATTGCAAAGGGAAAGATTTGGCATGGAGCAGAAGGCACCTTGGATGTGTGGGCAGAGTATGGTGCGGATACCCGGGAAGCAGGATTCAGGCCAGGGATAGCTGCTCAGTCCATGCTAAAATGTTCCCAGGCCTTGTTAGGAGGCTCATGCCCAGGGAAATGCTGGAGCACTGTGTGTCCTGTGGCGTGCATGGCACCACATGGTGCAGCCAGGAGCAGGGAAGCACTTTGTTCCCGTGCAAAGTCTGAATGCCCCATGCTGGTTCTCACCCTGCTTTTGTGAGTGTCTGCGTCTTGGCTCTTGGTTACATGTGCCCTGTGCATTAACTGGGTCCTTTCTGTTTCCTCCCCAGGATGAAGTGAATTTAGAGCTAACAACGAGGCAAGAAACCAGACCCTGAAGTCTCCGAAAGGTAGGAGAGACTTCAGACTGCAATGGGTATGTCACTACGCCCTCCTGGGTTCTCTTTTCCTCCGCGTGTCTCGCACACTTTATGGCTTGCTTATTGTGGCTGTGTCTGCACTGGAACTTCTGGCATCAGACCATTGTTAGTCATAAAGGGAGGTGAAAATGGAAGAAGGTCTAATGCAGACATGCCCTGTGTGTGTCCTAGTCGTGTCTTTGTCTTTGTACACCAGTTGTTTGGGCACCTGGTTTTGTCTCTGTGGGATTTCCTTAGTATCTTCTCTACTGCTTCTATCTTTACAGATAAATAAGTGTGTAAGTGCTTTGGTGATGAGGGTACCGCTTTGTCTTCGTCCGTGTGGGCTGGTGGGAGATGAATAAGGTCCTTTCACTGAATAGGATGCAGTCTCCATCTACTGTGAAGTTTTGCTGAGCTCAGTTCACATAATTTAAGATGGTGATGTGTGTGCTCTCCTCCTCCTCTGGCACATTTTTATCTATTCAGGCTGCAGCACCATGCTGGTATGATGGAAGCAGCTCTCTGTCTCCAGCAGAATCCTACGTTTTCTGGGTTTTCCCTTTACCTAAACCCTCTTGACCTAACTTTGCAGTCTCCTAGGGCTGGATAGTCACTTAGTGCCTGTCTGGTAAGAGTTAGAGTCCGAGAGCCCAGGGAAATGAAAGGCGATTGCCTCTATTAAAAGCCTTGTCTCCATGTGCTGGGTAACACGGTCCCTGTGCCACCTCAGGTGATGGTCACTGAGAAGTTCCTGCCACCCAAGACAGCTCCTGCTGTCCTTTTCTCTAACAGAGGCAGCACAGGGCTCCCTTGTGTGTCACCCAAAGAGTCTCCACTCTCTTCCCTGTATCTCCACACTGGGAACACATGGGTACCACACCATACCAAGGCAAGGCTGAGAGCAGGCCAGGGCAGGAGTGGTCGAGAGGAGGTTTAGAAGCTCTCTGCCCTGTGGGACATCACCTCAGAGGTACCAGGAGCACTCACTGCTCTGTGTCAGTGCTCAGAGCATCTGTGCAGCAGTTGGGACTCCAAGCCCCAGCGCTGGGGAGCCCATGGGCTGAGTCCCAGCAACACCAGAGGGGCCCGGGCTGGTTGGGGTGGGAGGGGGCCCCAAGCCAGTGTCAGAGGTGACCGGTGGAAGGCCAGTGT
>JANHGB010041562.1:22383-39465 GCA_026283785.1 Coracopsis vasa
GGAGAGGGCAGAGATCTGGTGGTCTCTAAACCTTCCCTGCTTGTGAGATGTGAGAGTTGCACAGAGGAACACCTCTAAAGGAGATTACTTCAGCCTTCTAAAAGGTCACGTAAATTAGGCAGTAAGATTTTGCCCAAACCAGCCATGATTTCAGTATGAGGACCAATTTATTTCCCACTTCTTTACTAGGCAGCTTTTCTTCTTGAACCGAGACAATTTAAAATTTCGTGCTGAGACCATGCTGGATCACCCTGTTCAGTTTGATTTGATTATGTCGTCTTCATTAGGAATTGACCCTACAATCTGAAACAGAAACATCGTAGCTACATTAAATACCAATAAAATTATGTGCAAGTACAAAGATTAACTCATTCTAACGTGACTTTTTTGCTGCATGATCCTGTCATCCTCATCCACATAAAAATTATTCAGCCGCAAAAGGCCCTTGAGCATAACATGACATTTACAGCATCTCTGAGTATTTCTTGTTTATTTCTCATAAATTTCCTTTGGTAATAACTTAGTCACTCAGCAGCACTCTACGGTATACACATACATTACATGGTCACCTCATATTTTATACAACACACGTTAAAGTAATTAATTTTCCCAGGCAAATGTCATACCATTTAGTTCATCGTTAGGAGCCAAATATTTGTGCAACCGTTTGTTACAAATATATGCAGAACACTTCAGCTCCGTGGTATTTATTAAGCGTAATTTAAAGGGACACTGCCGAGGTTGTTACAGTCTCAACTTTCACATTAGGTTTTGTTCAACTTGAAATTCCTTTTAGGATTCAACCTCAACTCATTTCTTTCTTTGTCAACTATCCTTGCTACAGTATGTAGCACACAAAAACAAAGATGGTCTCACTGTGGCGTGGAACGTGCTGGCGACCAGCTAATGTGGTGCCCTAGCATGACAGAAGGTTTCATTTCTCATTTAAGCCTTCTTTATCTTTTTCATTGACAAGATCTGGAGTTTGACCCATCTTTAAGGTAGAACCATATCAAGTAAGAACAGGTACCTCCTTCATAAAAAGAACTGAGCTTAATCACAAGTTCAAACTGAACTTCAAGTTAAGACATTTCTTTCTGTGCTAACACAGGTTACCTCCAAACAAATAGACAAACCACCATCAGGACAGTGGCTCTGATTTCAATGGATAGAAGAGAAGCAGGCCATGCAACATCAGGACCAGTTGCCTTGAAAAATACATTTTAGGGGCATGAAACCACTCTAATAGATAATGAAGTCTGGTTCTCCCATTCCCTACATTAGGTCTTACCCATACCCCTCATACACTGATACAAAAGCCCTTCAGAGTACATTTAGAGAGAGGAAGGGCAGCACTGTAGCTCTGCAGTAAGAAAGTGTGCTCAAAGACTTGACAAGGCTGAACCAGACAGCTCCATTCAAGCTAACAGCCCAAGAAACCTTATTCCCTGCAGACCACTTACTCTTCAGCAAGTTCAATCAACAGGTTTGGAAAGGGGGACTTGACACTTTTCTCACTTATTTTGGCCTTTGATGAGAAAAGCAGCATCGAAGAAAAGCAGCAGCACAAAAAATGGTACGAGTGGAAATGAGAAGGGGTAGGAGGAAGCACAAGCCCAAGAAAGCAAAAAGAGAGGAGAAAGAAATACTGAGAAGACACAGCAGAGTGACAGCAGAGATGAGAGTGACTGGAACAGTGCAGCACCTCGGTAAGACTTCTTTTAGGTTATTGTGAGTAGCTACCTTTATTCAAGGAAGACACAGACTGGAACAGGCAGAGAGAAAAGCAGACAAAATTAGGTGTTCAGAAGAATGATGAACTATCACACAGTGGAGTGCCAAAATGTCTGGTTTGCTAAACTTGGCAAAGAGCTGAAAAGAGATGTGACTGCTATCTGCCATTACATAAGGAGCAGGCATCAAACGGCACAAAAGACACATTACTCAAAGGACAATGCCAAAACAAGGATGAAAAGGATATGTTTCCCTTGAATGCCTCTAGGCTGGAAGTTAGAATAACGTCCTAATCAGCAAAGGGATCAGGTCTGGGGTAAACCTCAATTCCTAACTTGTTCATAATTGACTGATTTCAGTCAGTTTTGAGAAGCTGGGATTGACCAAGGCTTTTGATCCATACAGATGACTTCAGTATCATTAAGGCAGAGCTTGATTAATTTAAGAGACTGTTTCTGGTGCAGTGCCCACAATTGCCAGTGTCTTGGTCTCTCTGACTGAAGGGATTAATGTCACTCCTGTTCTGTTATTATTCTGGCAGACTTCACCAGGTTTGAGACCACTGCTTGGAAGCCCAAAATGTACTTTCTCCTTTGATATCTTACACTGCCTTGATTTTTCCTATGGACAATGCACTATCATATTTGAAGCAGAATGGATGAGTTCTCAAAACAGCTTTGATCTGTCCTAGATCCTCAAAGCAGACTGCAAGCATAGCTTGAAAGCTTTTTATTTAGAATAAGCTTGAAAGCTTTTTATTTAGAATAAGTGACATTTCCTCCCCTTTCATTTTAATTGAAATAGATACTGAATGCAGGGCAAATTGTATTGTAAGCTTGATTGCAGAAAGCAAGTATACTTCTAAACCAGCCTTGATCAATAACTGCTTCTGGTAATTGACTGTAATCTATCTATCTATCTATTGCCATGGGAATTTTAAAAATTGTTGGGGATTTGTTGTTGTTGTTTTATCCATCAGCTGAAGAGATGAAGCTGGAAAATGGAGGATGGGAGGAGAGGGAGGAATTGATCAGTCATGCAGCCTCAACCAATGGCATATCCTCAAGGCAACTTACAAGACTTGGAGAAATGCCACCAGAATTTTCCTAGGCAGCAGGAAACAGACTGGTAAGTCTGGCTGAACAGAGCTGGGGCTGGGGTTTTTGAGTTCTTGCAGTCCATCTGGCTGGATGGGAGAGCTTTGACAGTGAGCATGGAGATTCAAGCTACAGGCAAGTTACACCGCTGGTGGAAAGGAAGAAAGATGTGTATTGACACTTCTGCTGAGCCAAACCCCTCGTTTCTGTCAGCAAGGCAGTGGGAGAGCAAGAAGAGGAAAGTCATGAAATGTTCGTGACGTGGATGGGTTTGCTCCCATTGACATCCCAAACAGGTCAGGAGTAAAGGAAGGAAACACAAATACAGTCAGGAGGGAAACAGCTGCCTCCCTTCTTTACTGTGACCATGAGTGTGACCACCATCCTGTAGTGTCTGACACTGTTATCAGGTGTCTGGATGCTGCAGTTGAGGTGACAGTGGCACTTCCCTTGCTCTCATGGGGCTGTCTGGGGGTGGCTGCCCTTTCAGGCTGCTCCTGTTGGAGAGTCACTGTGCTCCCCTGCAACGGGAACTTCACATTCCCAAGTGATTTGTCTTCACTCTGAAACAGATGTTATCTGGAGGGATGAACACGTGCTTTGGTCTTTGTGCAGGTGATGACATAACCTGCAGGCCTTCACTGTGTTTTGATGAACAGTTATATATCTGCCAAGTGCTCTATTCCTGCTTTCCTCCTGTAGGTTTGTTAGTTGTGTTACCTATAATGGATTTTTCCTACTTTTCCCACCAATCACTGCATGCTGTATTAAACACACAACTACAGTTTAATTGTAAAAAAAAAATCTGCATTCTGCTTCTAAATTAAATGAGAGACTTTTCTGTCAGGTTCATTTTACTAGTGTGGCTGCCTCTCAAATCAGCCCACATAAGGAGGGTGAAGAGGAACCGAACAGCTACTCCATACTGCATATCTCGCTGAATATATGCAGCGGGGGCAATTCAGAGGAATCTACTACCCCAGCATATTTCTTTCTCATGTACTTTCAGAAGCGTGGGGAACTGAAGAAAGCAGCCCCTCATATTCTCCCCGACTTCGATGACGGGGAAATTGGGCTGATTGCAAGCATCCCTCAAAAGCTCACCCCTTATGTAAAAGAGCTGGGTATCAGATGAGTAGGAACTTCAGAATACTTTAAACTGGCATGGCAGTGAAACATGCCCACCAAGCTTGTTCTATGAACAAGCAAAACTTCTTCCATCAAGTTTCCAGAGGCTGATGAATTTGTGAGATGGTGTGATGGGGTGGGGACAGGAAGGGAGGAAAACCAGCCTCCTAATGGATGCTGCACCAGAGAGGTAGCACCAATGGGAGTACCACGGCTCCTACCCTTCTCCCTGCTCAAAGCCTCTCTTCCCCAAAAGGCCTTGCAAGTTGGAGCGAGGTGACTCAAGTGCAAATGGGCCTTATGTGCTGAACTGAACAATTGGCCTTGGAAGGATCATTTGGGCTAAGGAAACCTTCCAGTGAGACCAGTCTGGATGTAACTGTTTTCTCCTATCCCCCACAGCATCACCAGGAGAAAAAGGTTATGGACCATGAGCTGTGGAAATTCATGCTTAATACCTTGTCTTCTTGGGTCAGGGAGCAGCTGCAGCAATAATGTGCCAAACACCTGTGTGGTACATGGCCAGCATAGACCCATAGCTGCAAAAATGCCCTATTTTCCTTGTGTGTGTTCTCTGAAACACCCCAAAGCTGCAGCCAAAAATTATAGTCTGTGCGTTGTTTTCTGGCCCCAAAGAAGTATCTTCATATGCTTTCTACATGTTTATTGACTGTTGAAAACAAAATGATTTGCCCTTTTCCCCTCTGTGCTAGGTAGCTACAGGTAGCTCTGTGCGTGTATCTGTGTTTGATTCCTCTCATCCTACCCCGTAGGTGATTTCTGCAATGACTATTAGTGTCTGAAATTTTGCTAAGAAAGGCCTAAGGAATTTATAGGTAAGGTAGTTATAGGTAATAGTTTTCCATTCTTTAGTTCCGGTGCCTAATTAAATGCATGTCAGAGTTCAACTTCTGTTCAAGTTCCAGGGTGCTTGCGTGATGATCCACATGGGAACATAATTCACTTCAAACTAGGCAATCTGGGAATAGTCTAATTTTGGACAGCCCAGCCTTAACATGGCCTGTAAAACCAGTCCCAGAAAGAAGATGTAGTAAAACATACGACAGAAGCAGAGACGTCTTCATGGTGAAGTGACACTAAATTATGCTGATTTTAGTCAAACTTTCCTAATCTAAACTGACACAGCTTGGAAGTGGAAGACCTGGTCTTCCACTCAGAAAAATGGACTAATGATGCCCTGGAGCCAATGGCATTTGGTCAGACTAAAACCCAATTTTACTTTCTTTTTTTTTTTTTTCCAAAAGATAAGCCTTTTCTGAAAAGTTCTGAGTTGCTCAGAAGTTCACAATTTGAGTACCCTCACTGATTTCAAGTTTGCTAGAAAAACACAATCCCAATACAAAGAGACTAGAGTGTCTGTCTTTTCTTCACAAAACCAGTATTTTCCATGTTTTCCCCAGCTTTAGCTCCCCTCCTGCTTTCTCCTTCTTTTGAACTGTACAAATAATGCAGTCTTACATACATTCACCACTATTATCAGCAGAGCACTGTCAGAATATACAGTTAATTTACTACTGCCAGCTACTTGCCTTTGTTGTCATTAACAATCCTCATTTAATAAAAAGCTTTTATCAAAAATGCTTTTTCTGTAGTACTTTTATTTTTCCCAGAAAAGGCATTAAAATTAATTTGTTTTCACTTGGTCTGTATTGAGTGAATATAGAAGGAACAAAAGACACAACACATGTAAGAGAAACCCCAAAGAGAAGGTAATTAATATAGAAAGAAACAATTCTGTTCTAAAGTAGAATATACTTTTTGGTTTGGGTTGGGGGAGGAGTGGTTCACTTTTGAAAGCAAAAGAATGATTGAAGACTGGTGGAAAATATCACACTGTAACTGTGCTTTTGGTGTAAAAGGAAGATGCTTCCCATCTCTGCAACTCCCTGAGGCTTCTTTTCTGGGTGAGGCAGAAGGTAATGCTATGCAGAAAAATTTGACCTGAAGGCTAGGGACCATTCATGGGATTTTCTGCTGGAAATGCATTGGAATCTGATGCTGTGCCCTACATTAACCTTCCTAAAGAAGTGCTGCTGTTTCCCTTGCATGTTTTTCACTTGGAACAACAGTTTTATTATTGATATCAGAAGAGAATTAAGACATTTAAACTGCCCCACTATATAAAAAGCCACAAAACCCAAACAGGAGATACCAATTCTGAATGATAAACAAAGTGAAAGAAGACACTAACTCTTCACTGTTGTGTTCTGTTGATGGTTGCTACCCCAAATGAGAGTTGTGCCATTAGTTGCAAGGGGCCTATGGGGATTCTGCATGAACCCACAACTAGGCTGGTTTGCTAATCTCAGAGAGACGTGTTGGCACATACCTGTTATAAAATGGATCCAACCACTTCCTGAAGATCCTCACTCTCTAATGATAGCTGCCAAAACTGAAAGGTATGTTTTGAGTATGCTAGCTGTCTCTTGTGTAGTGTTTGCCAAAAGACATACTGAAAGGATACTGAGGATCACATGAACATGCAAAGAACAATGGGTGATGCTGAAGAGCTTCACTGCTGAAGTGCAGCAGTGCTGTGTGACCTGCGATGACTCTTTCAGGATTTACACCTCTTCCCTTTTCCCTTCCCAGGCCAGGGGTGATGGCGGCAACTTTTGGCAAAACAATTAAAAAGTGAAAGAATTTTCACTGAAATTTCAGATTTTGAAATAAGAACATTTTTGGCCAAATACCAACTCAGTTAGCGAATGCTGCACAGGGAGTGCCTCCTAGGCTCATTCAGACTGAACACATTGCCCATGCTGTTCCACGAGCCTCTGTTTCAGGAAAAAGAGGTGACATGTTATGGGAATTTCATGGTCTAATGCATCGTAGAGTATGAAATATGGCAGGGGAGATTCACTCCTTCTATGAGAATAAGAACATGAAGCAACTGAAGTACAGCTCCTCTGAGACAGCATGATGGCATATCAGAATTGAAATATTTGGGTTTCAGCTAACTATTTTATCCATATCTTAACTATTTTGTCCAAAAACTTTTTTTTTCTGTAAAAAGCAGTTCTAATTAAAAAAAAATATATTCATGAACAGCTTTATGTAAAATGGAGGAACATTACGTGGCGTGGTTGCTGCTCTCTGGAATAGGCTGTGGAGGCAATCTGGAAGGCATCCTCCCTTAACAAGGAAAATGTTACTTCCATTAAAGAAAGAAACAGCCCTCCCCCCCTAAGCCATCCGTGAGAAACTCTCGGTGTATTTTCTGTTTGAAATTTAAATTTGAGTGTAATACCACCCACTGTATGAAACGAATGTGATTAAAATGATGGTTCCTTTCATTTTCAATTAAAATACACTTTAAATGTTTACCTTTCCACACTAAATGCAAACGCAGGTGCATAATCCAGCACTGGTAAACCAGAAAGTGGAAACCCACTGACCTAGTTTAACCATCCCAGTGGACTAAAATGCAGAAAATAAACGAAACAGAAGATGGAAAAGCATCCCACTCCCCGCATTCCAAGCCTGCCAAGGCCCCACAGTAAAATTTGCTGCATTAAACTCACAAAATGGGAAACAGTAAGAATTAATATGTGCAGAAAATTGAAATGCGCTGGGATTTGCCCTATCCAGACCCCGGTTCCAGCATTATTTTTGAGGGGGACCCCGTCCAGCAGGTGCAAAATGGGGGAAGGAAAGGGCTGCTCAGAGCTCTGGGCCTGAGGGAAACCTAGAGAGATTTGTGGAGAAGATGGAAATGAATTCCTGAAAATTAAACACACGGATTCGCACTTAACTCTGGTTCTGTCCCAAAAGTCACAAGCACTGACCAACCTCCCGCTTCTGAGCCCGCACCGCCACACCCCCGCGGGGCCCGGGCTGGTGGGGGTGGGAGGGGGCCCCAAGCCAGTGTCAGAGGTGACCGGTGGAAGGCCAGTGTTATGTAAATACCGCTGCTGAACATGGCAGGCCTGAATGGCCCTGCGCGTCCATCCATCATTGCTGGGGAACAGAAGCCTCCCTGGGAGCATGGGGGGCCGGCAGCGCGGGGCACGCAGACACAGGCAGCATGTGCCCTACTCATAAACTGTTTGTTTTCTTTTTGTCTCTCTCGTTTCGGGGCACCCCGCCGAGAGCAACTCTCTGTTTTGTCCTTGCAACCTCTCCTCCAACCTTCCCCCCACCACTCCAGGCCTTCCTTTTCCTCCCTCCTTCCCCCGGCCTGTAAAAAAAATAGGGAGGGGAAAAAAAAAAAGAGAAGGGAGAAAAAAAAAAGAGAAAGTGCCCAGTTCCCATTGCGGCTTCTTTCTGTGACTTCAAAGGCTCCCCATCATTGTTTGGGATCGGCAGGCAGTGGCCCTGAAAACGTGATCACAGCCGGGCACAGTGTAGGTCACCACCGAGCGCCATGCTCCGAGCGCTGAAAGGAACAGGCAGATTCTTCCCTTTTCATGCTTCACAACCCTGGTTACAGCGCTCTGCCTCGCCCGCGTGCTCCTCGCTGCGTGGCCATTCTTGCTCTTTTCTCCTCCTTTCCCTCCCTCTTTCTCTCGGCTCCCTCATTTCGCCATCCATTTGCTCGCATCCTGCTCTCCTCTGGGCACAGCGTCACTCACTCCTCACACTTTCTTCTCTTTCTTCTATTACTTTTCATGCTAACTCTCTCCTGCCCTTTTTCTCCCCTCTTTGGCGCTGTTACACAAATCACTGTTCCTTTACCCTCTCCTAAAGGTCAGGCTGGAGGTTGATTTCCTCGTGCTCCCTGTTCCTGTTCAGTAGCAGCCTTCCTCTGACATTTGCCCATGTTTCTGTCTTCCCCTGTGATATCTCATTCACTGTGCCCCAAACTGCGGAGGTTCTGTAATCTCTGGATTAGCCCCAGAAGCCTGCAGTCCTGTTCTCCCTGCAAGGTGCAAGCTGACTGCTTTCATGTGCAGTGGGCTTTACTCCCCCAAAACGTAGCACAGCTTTAGATGGGGAGGCAGCACACAGTGCCTGCCAACAGCCTCAGCTTCCAAACTTGCTCTTGGGCTTTGCTGGTTAACGTGTAAATAGGGTTAGTGTTGTGGATAATCTGTGAAGCCAGGCACTGACTTCAGATCCATCACAGGGAAACAGGAGTCTTATAAGCCCCACATGGAGCATGACACTGATGGTAGTGCTGGAGTGCAGAGTTAGGCAGGAGTAAGACAGAGTGAAGGTGGCCAGCAGTTTGAATGGGCATCCTGGAATACATTTGCAGTGGATCTTAACCGGGGAGCATCACATTGTACTGAAACCTGGGTGTGTTTCAGTAACACTGAGCCACCAAACACCTCCAGCAACCTCTTGGGAGCAGAACAGGCCAGGACTGTGCCCCTCCAGCACCCAGCCGGGGCACAGCTGCCCTCTCCTCAGCCCCCAGGAGCAGAGATCACAGTGCTTGTGCCTCTGGTGATTTGTGAGGTTGTTTTAATGCCGAGGAGCCCACCAGGACTTGTCTCTTGCTAAATAGGCATATTAAGGGACATTGCAGCAGGGGTTATAGAGTAATAATTTGTCCTAATGAGCTGGTGTCACGTTCTCCTAGGCCTGGCTGAGTGTGAGCAGGAGCTGTGGTAGGAAGGGGCTGTGCTGGCTCTGACCTGTCAGCACAGGTTAATGAAGTACTGCACTGCTGGAGGGTCAGGGAGCTACGGGGAAGGATGGGCTCTCCCCTGAGCTGGATGCCTCTGGGAAAGGCCTGTGCCCTGCAGGATGGAGCAGCAGGATGCACGTTTGGGACAGCAGGATCTCTGTGCTGGGCTGGCAGCTGAGTGTCACTGCAGCCTCATCAAGCTGTGTCTGCAGGCAGAGGTGAACCTGCTGCAGATGGGGTTTGGTAGGGGTTTGTTCTCTGCCCTCACAGGACAACCCATGTGGAAGGAGGTGGGAAGAGTAAGAGGGAAGAGGTTTCTCCTCCGTTAAGGTGCTCTAACACGGGCAGGGCTGAGTTCCCACACAGCCAGGCCAAAATTCCTTGTGACACCAAGGTACAGGGTCAGGCAAGTGGCTGGTGATGAGCAGTGTCTAGCTGGGAGGTTTACAAAGATGCCGCGTCTTCATCCTTGCCTTTCTCCTGCACAGAGTGTACGAACAGCCAGAGGAGGTTCTCTCTGTCCTTCCTGTTCCCTCTTTCTCCTCCCCTTATGCTTTCCTATGGTGTGCTGATGTCCACTGCACAGCAACTCTAAACTCAAGCAGTTGCTTCCATCTCTTCTGGAAGCTGGGCAGCTAGGGCACAGTAGAGTTCTGCCAGTCCCCCCAGTGAGCAGTACTGGGGAGCAGGCCAGTGCTGCAGGTTGAGCAGGGCTCTGCACTCTGCAGGATAGGACAGGAGAAGCCAAGAAGGAGGACTCCTGTTCCACCTGCTGCCTTGGGGATCCATGGATCCATGGCCCTGTGGATCCCACCACCCATCCGTGCTGGGCAGAACAGTGCCCTTGGCCACGCCAGCGCCCTGCAGTCTGCAGCACAAGCTCCATATACCATCTTCCTCCTCCTCCCACTCATCTTTCTTTGCTCCTTCCCCCCGCTTCTCTTTGCTTTTCTCTGTCTCCATCTCTCTCTCCCTTTCATCTACTCAGAAGGCTTTACTCCACTTCCTTGTCACCCTAATTGATTGCATTAACCTTTCAGCGTATTGGATTTCCCCAGCACCGTGCAGAGAGCACTGTGCAATATGCTTATAATCTGGGCTGTAATGGACAGGCAGCAGTCAACGAGCCCCTGCTCCAACAGGTTCTGCTGACAACTTCTTCTCAGGGAGGGGGAGCAGGAGCATTGGTGGGGGCTGCCCAGCATGGCTGTCACCCAGTGAGCAGGTGCCGCTGTTAGCTTGGGAGAGGGATCCAGCTTGGGAAGCAGGGGGGAGATGTCATATTTGACCCAATTCCTGTGATTTCTCCTTGTGTCTGAGCCCCCCTCTTCCCTGCCTGCTCTATCTACAGTTTTGTTCCAGCTGCTCAATACTAAATTAATGTACACTTTACATTTAGGCACTTGTTGCTAGTGGCAGGATGAGAAGACAGTATCACAGAACCCACGTGTTTTCAGACCAGGCTTGCCTTTGCTTTTTCCTTTAATTTCAGTGTAAGAGGATGTGAGGGAGGTGGACATTTTTCCAGGGGTTTCAAAGATAAAAGCGTAGGAATATTGTGCTCATGAGGAGGACAGCACCAGGATGCAGAGACATCAGGAGGGAGAAGCCCTGAATTATATGTATGTATATATATATATATCTCAAGCTTGGCCTTGGCTAAATCCTTTCGTTCCTGGTACCTTATTTCCCCCCCATGGAAGGCGAAGCTGTGATTTCAGCACCCCATAAGATGCTGGAGTCTGCAGGAGGGCCATGGAGAGACCCAGGGCTGTTACCTCTGCTCCCAGGGCAAGGAAGGGAAAGTGGCTGCAAACAGGCAGTGAAGCCACACAGCCAAGTGTCACTGCTCACACTGACTGCGAGGCAGGAAATAAACCCACAGGGTTAGTGGCAGGAGCATGCAGGTCCATTACAGGCCTGGCATCCTGCTGGTGCCCAGGGCTAGAGCCCAAAGGTGCTTTGGCATTCCTTTAAAGAACTGCAGTAATGGATCTGCCATGACCTTCTGGCAATGGGCCCCCCTTTAAAGTATCCTGGTGTAAGATTCAGATCAGCAAAATGCTTTGAGCACCAGGTTGAGTTTTGCTATGCCAAAGTCATTTAAGTACGTATTTAGAAGTTTCATTCAATGTGGACCATAGGATGAGACCTAGATCCTTGTGAAGTCCTTTTATAACAGCATTTAGCACAAGATGGGTCTTCCTTTACGGTTGTGGCTCACAGTGTAACAAATAGCAATAGTGGAAGGGTTTCTGTGGGTCTTTAGCTCAAGAGTAACATCATGTTGTTAAAAGCAGAGCTACTCCTTCCTCGCTCAAAGGTGGCCAGCTCTGCCCTGGGGATGTTTAGAGCTGAGGTTTAGAAACCTTGGAAGCTCCTGGGCACACCAGGAGGACGGGAGAGGGCTGCATTGTCAAAGGTAAAGGTAAATCCCCGTTCTTGCTGGTTTGGAAGGAGAAAAGGAGAAATGACGGGAGATGGGGAGAAACAAAAACTGTTCTAGGTGATCATACTGAAAAGTGGGTGACTCCTTTACAAGCCAGGAGGTAGCTGAAGGGAGGAACTTTATTTCAAGTTAAATAGAGGAGAAATAAGAGCAGGAAGCAAAGGATGAGCAATTGGAAACAAGCAAGAGAGAAAGAGAGTGATGAGAGCAGCACCTCCTAAATGGAAGAGTAAACAGGCACTCGGAGGCATTAACTTAATTGATTGTTCTGCAACAGGCTGAACGCTGTGTTATTCTGTCACCGTGGCAACAACCCAAAAAAATTGTCAGCCTGTTTGGATGAAGTGAAGCGAAACATTCTCTAATTTGCGGTGATCCGGGTGTTTGTTTTCCTTCCGAAGAGGCGGGGGCTCCATTGATCTATTGTTTGCACAGAGCTGGTTTTTAATGGTGATATGGGGAAGGCAGGAGGCCGGGGGGGTTCCGGGGCAGGTGAGGCAAGGGGGGCTCTCTGCTGTGTTTCCCCACATCTGCCTTTGCAGGGTGGCCGTGTGAATCCAGCAGGAACTCCATAGTAGGAACTGTCCCAAGGAGGGTTGAGGACAGGGGAAAGTGGCTGTGATGGGCTTGTGCCAGAGATCCTGCTTTAGTCCTTCCTGTTCTCGTCCCTTTGGGCTCTGGCAGCTCCTTCTGTATCGCAGTCTGGTGTTGGTAAGGACGGCTACATTGCCTCAGGGGCAAGAGCAGCTCTGTTCCCCCTAACTCCCTTCCCAAATCCATGCTATTCCATTTAATGTGTGCAGACCTGTGCCCGTGCACACCCTGTGCTTGGGGGATGCATCTTTGCACATTCAGTGGAGGAGTCATGTTCGAGTTTTATCCCAGGACCACAGCTGGGGTGAGATAAAAAAGTGCCCACTTTGCCCTCTGTTACAGCAGAGAGATTAAATCCCTGAGCCAAAGGATGGGAGATTTTGTCCCCTGGGATAGGCAGCCAGGTTGCTCCAAGGGGCTGAAGGGGACGGGAGACGGGGACAGCCACAGTGGGAAGGGTGGATTGCTGCAGGCACAGCCTGGGTGAGACCCTGGGAAGCAGTGAGGATGGGAAGATGCACCACAAGTTGTGCAGTGGCTTGTGCTGCATCTGACCACGCACACCCGGGGGGTGAGGAAGGAAGGAGCTCCTGGGGACACGGCTCGCTGTCAGCACAGGCTTGTTTCAGAGTGAAATGTCGCTGCAGCGCTCGCTTCAGGTGGGAGATGTTCAGTCAGAATGGGAAAGCTCAGGAGACCAAGGAGCAAGCCCACGTGGCCAGGGGTGAGCAGCAAGGCCTTGGGCCAAAGATGTGATGCCAAGAGATGGGTGCTGTGGTGGTGGAGGGGAAGGCTGGCAGGAAGGTGCCTTACAGGTCTGCAGAGATGGCTGAGAGCCAGTGGGAGGGTGAGTGGCAGAGGTGGCTCTGGGCCAGCGCAGGAGAGCAGAGGGTTTCCTCGTGACACAGGATCAGTGGGAGGGCCAGGCTGCTGACCTGCCTTGTGCATGGCTCTGCTTGGAGGTTCCACCCTTTCCTTTGGGGTTTCTGCACTCCCAAAGCCGTTGGGCACCCAGTGGGGATCCCCGTGTTTCCCATCCAGGCAGATCATTCCCATCACTCCCTGGCAGTGTCCCAGACCTGGTCCAGCTGCTGCACAGGGGCTGCCTGGTTGGTCCCTAAGATTTCAGGGACAGCTGTAGAATATGTTAGTGTCAGGTACTGGAGAATGTTCTGTATGGGATGTGCAGGGGCAAAACCCCACAGTATGTCCCTGCCCTCTTCTTGCCTCCCTCCCTGCTCCTGTTTCTGTTGTCTTGTGTGATTTTCCTCCTCTGTTTACACCAGTTTTGCTTAATCACCCTTTTCCTCTTCTCTGCCTTCCTCTATTTCACTCTCTCCATCCATATTTTAACTCTTCTGCTCTGTTGCTCTTTCTCACAGTGTAGATATGGGTGAGGATAAGAGACTCACTGGCGGGTGAGCAGTGTCCCCAAGCACTGTGTCCTGCCTGGGGATCTGTCCCTGTGCTTCCAGTGGGAGGGGGCACCGTGGGTAGGTGGAACAGGAGTGCTGTGTGTCTGCTGGGAGCAAGCTGAGCTGCCAGGGAAAGTTTGGTGGTTATGGGCGTCAGGAGAAGCTAAATAACCCTGTAACTGGTATGAAGGTGAATTCACGGTCTAGTGAGCACTGAAAATACGAGAGGGCTCTGAGACAGGCAGAGTGTGGAGAGGGGAATTCAGCTCGCTGATGGCTCAGGGCAGTGCTTCGTGTCTGGAGCGATGCAGGGACATGTTCTTGCCATCCACAGGACACCACCTCCTGCGGGCTGGCTGGGATGAGGAAGATGCTCAGTGCTGCAGGTACAGATGAGGGATGCACACACTGTCTTGGCAAGAGGAAGTCTGTACCCCTGGCCATGGACACATGTACCCACAGTGCCACGTGGCTGTGCACATACATGTGCAGATATGCAGACAGCCGTGCCCGCACAGGATCACATCTCTTCATGTCCTCATCTATGTGGGTGCAGCCACAGCCTTATAAACACAGGGGTACAGGCACACACACCCCATAAATACAGCCCTGTTCTGTCTGCATCGGCTCGCAGTCAAGTCAAATTCCTCTCTGGTGTAAGTATACTCCAGTCAGGCAGCACAGACAGATTTATCCCAGCGTATCTTGAATGTCTGTGTGGTTACCTGCTGTGAGCAGGAGAAGAGTTGCAGGAAATCTATTCTCCTTCCAGCTGGGAGAGGCTGATGCCTTGGGGTACCAGGAGATGCGCAGAGAGGAAACCCCCTTCAGCTTTTCACCTGGAGCTGGTAACCTCCTTGCACCGAATCCCCAGAACAGGGGAATTGCATTTGAAGCCCAGCCAGTGGTGATTTAGCGTTAGACGTTCGCAGAAGAGACTTTGATTAATTCATAGTAAAATCAAGTAGCACTTGGGTGCCAGCACCACATTCCAGGGTGAGCCGGCGACCGAGGTGCGCGCTGGGCAGCTGCCAGGAGCCTGAGCAATCCCGGCAGAGGTGGCAGCGCCATCCAATCCACAGCCTCTCCCCGCTTGGGCTTCTGCATTATTAATTTATTTTTCTCCCTTCCTTGGCAAAAAAAGAGTATTTGGTAACGACCTCAAATTGCAAAATGCTGATGATTTGGAGAATGTGTCACAGAAGCTCCAGGGTGATAAAGGGGAGACGAATCCCAGCCAACAATCCGGCTCAGCCAGTTTGCCTATTTATTAAAGAAAAAGCCCAGATCATTAACTTTTTTGTTGTTGTTCTGTTTGCGGGCAACTCCCTGCTGGCAACTTTCGGGCGCCCAGGAAATTAAACCGAGTATCGGCCTGGTTGGGGGCAGCCCAAGCATGGAGTTAGAGCCGTGAAATGGGTTAGAAACCGGCTCTGTTTGAGTTAGCGCATGAATAAACCCTTCAGGGTACCAGGGAAAAGTGCTCTCTGGCATAAAGGTGGTGTCGGAAAAGCCTCACTGGCTGCCCTGTGGAGGGTCAGGTATTGTAACCGGAGAGCTGAGCCTCACTTCTCCTCCCACTGCTTGTTCACACAGTTAATTGCCCCTCGACACGTTGCTGTGCCATGTTGGTCCCTGGAGAAGCAGGCCTGGAAGAGAGCATCTGTAGGCACAGGCTTTGTTGGTTCCCCATTTGCCTGCTTGGTTTGGTTGTTGAATAAAGAGCAGTTTAGGGATGGGCTTGCCTGTTTGGTGCCTCTGTGAACTCAGAGAGTTCCCTATGCTATCAGGGAAGGGTGATTACGTCCCCCTCCTCTGGAACATCCCACGTGTTCGCTGAAGTAGTACTTCAAGCTAAATCAGTTTGCTGAGGGCTCCAGCTTCCCTTAATTCAGTGTCAGGACCGGGCTTGCATGGCTATTATTCAAGAAGCTTTATCAGAAGCACAAAGCTAGCATCTGCCCTCCTGCTTCCCTCTGGGCATCACCAGCTCTCCTGCCCTGGGTTTGGCACATGGAGACTCGAGGGACTGCCTCACCGAGCCCATTTGCAGGCAGAACTCATTTCAGCTCCTCGAGAGTCTCAGCTCTTCCACTGGCTGGTGGTGGCTTGGATCACAGGCAGAGCAGCACAGAGGTGCGAGAACCAGCTAGAACTGAGGAGCTCGGGTGAGAGAAGGGAGCAGAGATGCGGCTGAGATTGCTGGCCTCTCCCCTTTCCTCTTTCAACCCAAGTGAGTTGTAATTAAAGCTGGATTTTAGGTTTTAATCTCAGTTGATGTCCGAGCTCTTTCACTCAGAGGTAGCCACCTTCTTCCCTCGGCCTGGTTCATGTCCCTCCATAATCACTTCTCTGGTGAAGCCTGCCCAGATCCGAGCTCACGTGGGTGCTGATGGGAGGAGAAGGGTATTTTTCAAGGTTTCTGCTAGGTTTTTTTCTTCTGAAATACAAGGATGTGCAATTTTTTTAGTTTCAATTTAGCATTGGAGAATTTTATAATTTAGTAATTAAAATCTCTGATAGGCTTTAGAAATTGCAGCTAATTGAATTTAATGGGAAGATGATTTTCAATTTTATTTGATTACCCGGACCCCTGGCATTGGTATTTATGGGAAAAAAATGGGAAATGTGCTGTGTGGGCTAAGATGGCATAATTGAATTAGGGCTAATCGGATTTCTTCGTCATGAATTTCACTATAATTTTCCTATAATTTTCCATTAGATATCTAGTTTACAAATATTCACAAAGAAATGAAGCTCTTTCGGAATGGAGATTGCTGGCTAACAGGATTACAGGGACGAGAGCTCGGCACTGCCAGCCCGGGCTCCTGCAGTAATGCAATCGCTGCGTCTGCCTCACACTTACCACCCGCCGCTGCTCCCGCACCCCCCGGCCCGCTGCCAGGGCTTCCTCTGGGAGCTTTGCTGCCTCTTCACCGTGGTGTCCGTGTGCCACTGCAGTGCACACGTACCTTCGTGCAGGGACACACGTGTCCCCGCCGGTGCGGCGCGTGTCACTTGCGTGCGCGCTCACATATCCCTGTGTCAGCACCGGCGGTGCTCACGCTG